>RJWM01017490.1:0-42952 GCA_004363535.1 Dasyprocta punctata | reverse complement strand
CCTATCAGACAGGCACTTAAGCCACTGAGCCAAACTCCCAGCTCTAGTTTTTTGAGGCAGGGTTGCATTATGTAGCTCAGGTCGGCCTTGCGCTTGCGTTGTAGTCCAAGCCGGCCTGGAACTCACAATGCTCCACCTACCTCAGCCTCCCCAGTGCTGGGATTAAAGGCATGCGCCACCACGCCCGGCTCTGCTAGGATTTGAATCATCAGATGCTCTGATATAGAAGTCTAGCTGAACAACATGGGTTGGGATATATGTCTTATTCAGCTGACTGGGTGAAAAGAAAGGAATACTCAAGATGAAAGATGACCCTCAGATATTTGTTCTGTATGATGGCTAGTGAATTTCAGTGAATTAGGTAATTTAGCTTGTGTCCAAAAGAGCAAGCTAAATGCCTACAGGCTGTTACTTCAGATAAGAGACTTCATCTCAAAACAAACAAACAGACACACAGCCAAAACAAAACAAAACAAAAAGTTTTGTGCTAATAATTTTCTGGACAATGTTTCATCTCTATATCTTATACCCTAAACAACTGCTGTGAATATAACAATACGCAATGTGCTGATTATTGTTACTCTCATATTGGCTGGTTGTGAAATTGTTTTGCTTTAATTTCTTACTTTTCTTCTGTTTAAAATAAAAAAAAAAAAACAACAAAAAACAAAACAAACCAAAAACCTGAAAGAATAATACTTAGATTTCCATTCTAGCTAAAAAGGAAGTGGAGAGAAGATATATTTAACCAGCAATTAGACTTCCTAATTAATTAGAGGAAAATGCAACTTAAAGATATACTTGCTTAGCTTCTTCCATAAATACCTAAAAGCATAACTGTAGCACTTGATTGCAGAGAGAAATTAAAGGAATACTTGATACTTTTAAAGATCACCTATCATTAGAAAGCAGTTTGTACTTTTCAAAATGTCCTCACGCCCACTATTGAATTTAACTTTCAGAACAAGCCTGTGAGGAATACAACATCCCCATTTTAAAGATTAAGGAAACTGCAACTTGAAAATTAGGGCTCTATTGTTAAGTGGAATTTTGTTTCCACTCTAAGTATATGTAATTTCCTTCTCATTACAACTGAATGCTAAAAATTTTCAGATTCATCATAAAGTAATTGCTAAACAATGGACGCAAGAATGTTGAGCTTTAAAAAAATAAGAGCTGAAAAATAAGACTATCATCTAGCAGACTCCAAACCTCCAGGGTAACAGTACCTCAGTTGCCCTTATGTTGTCAGGTGCCTATATGTCAGGAGAATGTATTTTACTTTTCCTTGTTTTATGATACTTGATCCATTTCAAAAAAGAAACAGATGGAAAACTAATAGTGCAGTCACGGCAGATAACCAAGAGGCGAGGCATCAAGGGAGTCCTATGGACTCTCCAGGAAAAGCTGGGCATCCAGTTCCAGTGAGGTTAAGTTTTATCATAGCCCTACTGAGACCCACTGGGATTCAGGGTTGGAGGAGGCTGAGGTTCCCATATCAAGGACAACTCTCACATTCTACTTCTGGTTTCTTTTACCCTAACAGGGAGGACATCACTCTTTTCTGACCTGTCTCCTGATCCAGATATTTTCTTCTGTTCCACATAAGAAAACAACTATATTCTTGTCCCAAGGGAATTATTCCCCATTAGCATGAGTAGCATAGGAATGAGGAGATAACCAAGTCACTTTCCCCTTTACACCTGTCTTTCAAGTCTCCTCATGTAATACTGCCTTGCTCAAACACAACTATCTTCTGGTTTACTTGCTTTGAAATGGTGGTGTTTTTCAGTCACTCAACCATTCATTCCATCAGTCCTCTACCATTCCATCAGATACCTGTTGATAATTTGCTAAATGCTAGGCATCTTGGTATTCAGTCAAAAAAGATATACACTTAGTCGCTACTCACAGTACATTTTTATTTTTTATCCTAGTGAGAAATATACACTTCAAGCAGTTAAAAATCATAACAACATGATCAGGGATAATTAGCAAAGCACAGGCTTAGATTGGAGCTAACTAGGGACAGCTACTTGAAAAATATTTGCAAATGGCTCAGTATGCCCTGAAAAAACTAATCATATTAGTTTTGGCAAGTTACTAAATGCTGATTTCTTATCCCTAGGATTTTTAACTTTATACATACATGACAAGGAAAAGGTAAGTGAAATAAATTGGTTAAGGTCTTGTGACAATTTCTTCACATTTTTCTTCTAAACTAGTGTCATTGATATTCATGTTTTCTATCGTTGTTCGATGGGCATCAAGAACACTAGTGACACAGCATCGCCTTGAAAGTACTCTGCAGTTATCTCTTGGATTTTCTTCAAGATTGCTGAGACTCATCGGATGAGTTTTGATGGTTTTATTTCCTTGATCTTGTGAGACAGTGTCAAATGAACATTTTAGACAGCAGTATACATTCATTCTGCAATTGGTCCTTAATGGTTTATTGCCTGAAAGTTAAGGGATTGTATTTATCCAATCACATTGCCAAGAATGACAACCAAATAAGAGCATGCATGGGCAATGATGATGACATCACAACTAGGGCAGCTTTAAGAACAACTGTAAAATGCTTCCCAATTTCACAGTTTTTTGAAATGTGTAAGGGTGGTAGATCTTAGGATATATAAAATATGGCATATTTGTACAAACTTCATTTTTAACTGAAATCTCTAAGGTACCTAACAAGAAAAAGACAAAATAGGCATAGTCTTCTGTTTCTGGTCAAGTCTTCAGTTCCTTTTGTTTGTTTTCTCTGTTTTCCCCTCATGGAAGATTTTCGAGTTTTCTACTGCTAAACACCAATAATGATTGGGAATGATTGTTCATGAGAATGGTGGTTCATGCTTGTAATTCCAGCACTGAAGGCAGGGTCAAGAACAGAAAGGAAAAAAGAAAGGGAGAGAGAGAGAGAGAGAGAGAGAGAGAGAGAGAGAGAGAGAGAGGGAGAGAGAGAGAGGCAGGTCAAGTGTGAACTCTTGTCATTTGGTAGGTATGGCATTGATAGGTCTATAAAAATAATGCATGGGTCAAGCTTCTGAGTTGTAAATTTCTGAGAACTTCTCTGGAATAGGTACAGGATTTTTCCAAAATCCAAGGAGGGATCTTAGCAATACACTCACACCATTATATAATTCATCAAATTTGAAAATGATGTTTTTGTATCCTTAATTTATGTAAACTTCAATACCACAGAACCTGTATTTTTCTTTGACAACAGAATTTTACATCCATAAAGCACTTAAATTGCCTAGGAAAGTCACATACATTGGATTTGCACAGACACCCAGGATCTTAAAAATGAAAATATGAACATTTTTCAAGGTTAGATAACTTGCCTAAGGATGTACACCAGGCAAAATCACTTTGTTAGTACTTAACCCTATCTGTTCTAATTCTAAATTCAATATTATTTTGACAATATCATTGGTTAATATGGATTGTCTTGTCTTGGATAAATTGCCAAAGTGAGTCTTATTGGAAAAAACCCTCCAAATTCTAATAAAAAGTCCTAAGACTATTTTTGTTTTGGTTCTTGAAATATTATAACAAACTTCAGTTCAAGCATGCACTGTGAAAGTTAGTTTCACACAGTAGGTAAAAGAATATTTTTCTTATTCGTATTGAGTTAGTAACCTATCAACTCTTTGTTTGGAAGGCCATACCACTTCCAGGGAATAAAAATGTTGTCTTGAAATTTTGGAGACATATTCTTTGCTGAATATCTAAAGGAAAAGGTTTGCTCTTGTGTGTCTTTGTTTGCTTTATTTAATCTTTGTCCATTCTGTGATATATGGACACACAGGGACATTTTTCTCATATCTGAAATCTGGATACATATTTTCTGAAAATATATTACTGCTGTCTTTCCTTTTTCCTTTACATATTTCTAATGTACCATGTGATCTGAATACAATATCCACTCTTATTATCAACCATATACAGAACAGAGGACAGTTTTCCTTTTAAAAGCACAATGCCCTACCCATACTTTTATAATCTATTAAAGAAAATATCTCATCAAGCCCACAAGAGCATTACAATAATTGCTTCTCTAACCTAGGTGAAAAAGGACATATCTGTCAATCAAAGAAGTGCAGAAGCAATTAACACCTTAATACTCTACCGGGGAACTGCCTAAATTAAAAAAATAATAGAGATGCTTCTAATTGTGCTTCTAATATTTAGTTACTGGCATGGATGCAGAGTTTCCCAGTCATTGTCATGGCCCCTTCACAGCCCAGTAGGGGCAGGAATACATGTTGCTGGACACACGTATTTGGGTGTTTGCGCATATATCATGTATGGTCCTTAGTCACATTTGTCAGAAACTGGATGCAGAAATGGGGCTGGAACATGCTACGTGTTTTAAATCAGTAACTTCTCTGGCATAAAAAACACATTTCTGAACTCTGTGCTGCTAGCCATGGAAATGCCTTATCAGTTCTCTTTCAGGACTAGGCTACTGAACAGAAAGTTTATGTTTATCAGGACTTCTATACAACAGCAGAGGCACCTGAACAAACTGAGGAGTGATTCAGATGGGCAAAAATTCTTGTAGGTCAGCAGCAAGATCTAGAAAGCCTAGACATCCAACTTGTTATTTACCCCTTTTCTGGGAGGTGTTAGATGGCTTTTTGAGTGCAGTGTAGGTACAAAAATCTGGTTAGCATTTTGGGAGGCACTGAAGCAATAAACAGTTCAAGTTCTTTTGCTTAGAAGGAGAAAAACCTGCCTTTCATAGAAGAGGTAAAAAAATATTTCATTTTTTTTTCTCCCCACCCACCTCAAACTTGCCTATTTTATGAGAAACCAGGGCAACTCTTAGAATTCTCTGAGAAAATAATATTTTGTGGTTCCTGTTTTTACACAGGTGAGACTAAGTCAAAAGAAAAAAGATAGCATACAAGAAGAAAAGCTGCAGTATACTCAGAAAGATGCTGAGGGGGCTTTGGAGGGGAGGAAGTTTGCTCACCTTGCTGGCAGCTGAATAAAATCACGCATGATCTTAAGGACTATTTGCTTCAAGATCTATCTCCACTTGGTTTTCTTTACTACATGTCTACAGTCACCATCCAGTTCATCCGAACACCCCCAGTATGAGAAACTAATCTGCACAGCCAGCTTCAATGAAAAACAACTAGCAGCTATGAAGTACTTTGTCATGTACTGACTGTCAGGAAGCTGTCGCAGACTCTGATGATCTTCCATGGTTCCTAGCCCCTTAGTGCTCAATGCCCTGACTTGTCGACAACTCTTGAGTATGGGTGTAACCTGTATCGTATCAAACCAATGGAATTCTCCAACGTTCCAGATGTATGTTATCATGTGTATGTGATTATGCATATACAACTATGGTACCCATTGTATTGGACACTTCACTTGGTGGAGGCTGTAAAGAGGTAGTCAGCTGTTTGGGGGCCAAAAGTATCCTCTGGCTGATAACCAGGAAGAAATTGAAGCCCTAAACTGAATTCTGCAAACAAACTGAACGAGCCTAGGAGAAGATTTTTCCTTAGTCAGGCCTCAGATGAGACTGTAACCCTAGCTGACAACATTGATTATACCTTTGCGAGACTCTAGAGAGGGCCAGATAAGCTATGCCTAATATCCTGATGTGAGATAATACATGTATGTGGTTTTAAGCTGCTAAATTTGTGGTAACATTGTTATACAGCAATTGATAACTAACATAGGTGATTTATGTATATTAATTCATATAATCCTCATTATATTCTCATTTCACACAATGAGAAAACTGAAGCATGAAACTTAGGCAACCAGTTTAATTCTACATAGTAATAGGTGGCAGGGCTGGCATTCAAATGAGAAAGGCTAGCTAACAGTTTACGTTCCCTATTAGTAAGCAATGTTGTTTCCTGTACCTTTTAGAAAGTTCGACCTACAGTTGCTTCTCTACCTGATTTCCTATATTTTACTCCAATAGCATGAGTCAAATATTCAAATGTAGGGAAGGTACTGGCCAGATAAACAGTGAAACAGACTGGGTATGATCAGTAGGGTGTAGACATGGAACAGGGTGAAGAGCAAAGGACATTGCTTCTCACTAGTTACTGGCCAAATAAAATACACTCAGGAAAGCCCCTGAGCTAGAAGAATGATTCTATTTGGTAATTATTGGCATGTGAGTTCTAGTTCTGCCTCTGAGATTATTGAGAGCACACTGATCTCTTTTTCAGATTTGAAATATCTGAAGCCACTGATCACTTTCACTTTAAATGTTTTACGTAATCTCATGAATGGGGAGACTCTGACGTTTTGTTATTCTCTTTTGCAGATGGTCTTCTTGCACATGTATAAGTGAAGTAGATAAACCTGTTGGTTCTGTATAACAACAATGTGCAAGAGATGACTTCTTTTTTCTTCATTCGTAGTGCTGGGTCTGATAGGCCCACGAAGATATGGATCTCCTAGGTAGATTCAGTCCACTGATAATTCTTCTTGTTATAGCAGTTTTAAAAACCTACCTTTTAGAAAACTCTTTCATAATAACTTAAAGACAGGATGGAGTACTGTGAGCTGAAAGTTGTGGCTTTGAGGCTCACTGAGAATAATACTAAAAGCCTGCAAGTTAGTGCTCATAAGTGAGAGGCAAAATTTCTGATGGAGATGCTGCAGGGCTCTATTCTTGATACCGCAATGCTCAAAATTCTTAATATGCATTAAAAGTTTATCAAAACTGTGGCTAATTCACTGCTAAGAAGAGTAGAAGTATATGTGATGATTAGTACTAGAATCTATTTTCCCCAGATTGGAAAGATGGCCTGAATCATTCCAGAACTATACACATGGCTAAAAGATGAGTCTTTGAATTAAGGTGATCCTGAATTCAAATATCAGCTTAGTTTTACACAGACTTGGGCAAGTGACTTGAGTCTCTGTAAGCCCCAAGTTCTTCCTTCATAAGAGTGAGACAACTTTTCTCTTTTTGAATAAACAGGACTAAATGATTTCTGTTACAAGATAGATTTCCACAGTTGGTAATACTCTTTTTTTCACCTTTTCTTAAATCTTGCCAGCTGAATAACGAAATAAATGTGTAAATAACTGAGGAAAATGTCTAGAGTTGCTCAGTGTGACCATTAGTTTTGATTGTCAACCTGGCTGGATTAAGAGATGTCTGGAAGACTAGTAAAGCACACTTGTGGGTGTATCTGGGTAGGTCATGAGTTGTGACCTTGAGGGTTGTATCTAGCTCTGGCTCTTTCCTCCCTGATCCTCTTTTCAACCTGGTCTGCTTCTTGGCCACCATGAAGAGTGCTGCTTTCCTCCACGATGCCCTTCCACAACGATGCTCTTGCCTTGGATTTCATCAACCAAGGACTGAAATGGAAACTGTGAGCCAAAATAAATCATTTCTTTCTTTAGCTTATGTATGTACGATAGTTGATCACAGCAATGAAGACCTGATCACTTGGCAACTTAAGAAATACTACTCAAGGGATGAAATCTAGTTTTTAAGTGTGATTCATGAGAATAAGACCTATATATTTTAATTGAAAAATTCAACATAAACAAACATTATTTCACTTAAAAATATAATCTTAATCTGTATTAGTTATGACATCCATATGAAGGAAAGTACTCTGCTATCTTCACACCACAGATGAGGGAAGCATTTGGTTTTGGCTGCCACATGTGAAACAGTACTGGCAAACTGGATAATGACTGTCATGGCACATAAAGAAAGGCTGAAGAAAGACATGTGTTTACATGGTTCAAAAACCATAGCAAGTCTAGGAAGAAGACTTCAGTATACTCCAGTATCTAAGTGGTTTATTTTGGGAAAGTTTAGAAGAATTAGAAAAGCCAATGAGTAAAGGTTCAAGGTGGGAAACTTCAACCCACTGGCATACAAAACACCTAATAAGCAGAGATACAAAAAAGTGCAGGCTATTTTGTAAAACATTAAGCTTTCTGTCTTTAAAATATTGAAGCAAGGAAATTAGATGTGGAGTTTTCAATAATGAAAGCAGAACCCAGAAAGAAAATGTGTGGTGTGAATGCGTGTGTGTGTATGTTGGTGTATCTTAGAGAAAGGTTAGTAAGAGTACTACAAGTTTCTATCATTCTACTCCAATCTTTTGTTTGTAAGGAATGATGCATAATAGTGATGTGATACTAAAATATGCGATGAAAGAAGAATCTTATTTCAAAAAATGTGGGCTGTATGCAGTTATATATTCTGCTGGGCAAATTTTTGTGGGAGAATTTTAAAATAAACTTTCTTTAGTTTAAAGTACTGCAACCTTAAATTATAGACGTGTCTAGAATTCAGGAAAACAATAGCTGAACAACTTGAACAAAGATGAACTAAACTGTCAAAAGTTTTGAAAAAAAATTGCGAAGTATTCTGGGTCTTGTTAAAAAAAATTATGGAAAGGAAGCAGTAGGTGAGCTCCCAGTGGAAATGGAATATGAAATATGGGAATGCCATGGCATCACTAGAAGAATTGTCTGCTTTTTCTCCCTTATTCTAATGTTGGGGATTGAACCTGGGAAGCTCTGCATACATGCCCAGACTCCTTCACGCCTTTTAAATTTTTATTTTGAGACAGGGTCTCACTAATTGCCCAGGCTGGCCTTGAATGTCCCACTGTCCTGCCTCAGGTAAGATTGCAGGTGTGGGTAACCAAGCCTGGCTACTTTATTCTTTTTCCATTTGAGGAGACAGAGTTCGTACCAAAGAAGAGAGTTGCGTGTAGCAGAGATGTACTGTGGTGCGGGGCAATCCTCTAACATTGCCCTAGGTGATCTACTCTCCCGGTCTTTGAAATAACACCTCTTCCTCTCTTTGCAGGCCTTTTACCCTCCATACTGTGAAGGGCTTCATCTTTTCTTTCCCTAAGAAAGAGCAGTCAGAAGAGCCTCACATATTTTCCCAGTAGGAACTCTACCACCCTCCTAACTTCTGCTCTGCCTTTCTTCCCACTTACTGGCCAGGCAGGATGGCCCACCTCAAGCCTCTCCAAAAGCTTTGCTTTTGCTTTTATCCCCTCTCCCACCTGCAGCAGTCTCATCCCTACAGTATATTATTACATCAGCACATGAGTTTATTGAATATATATATATATATATATATATATATATATATATATATATATATCAGGTGTGTGAAGCTACATATTCTTAAAATTCTTCCCTGACCCAATGTCCGTCCTCTCTGGCTATTGTCTCATATCTCTGTTCCCCTTAATGGAGAAACTCCTGAGACAGTAGTCTACATTCCCTGCTTCTGTTCACTCAAGACCTATTTTCACCTCAACTCATTCAAATAGGGCTTTTTCTCCTACCTGCTAATGGAACTATTCTTGTCAGGGTCCCTTCTTTTAGAATCTTATGGCCAATTCTCAGTTTTCATCTTATTCATCTTATTGGTATTTGAATCTTACTGGTATTTGAATCTTATTGGTATTTGAGCCTAGTGGTACATGGCTCTTAAAAGTTGACAGGGTAGCACATGCTCTTGGCTCCCCACTTATGTCACTGCTGAATTTCTTCATGGTTTTGGTTGAGTCTTCCATCACCACCAGCCTCTGGGGGTTGGAAGGTGTGCCCCAGGTTCAGACCTTGAACCTTGTCTCAGTTGTTCTGTACTGAATAGATGATTTCACTTACTCCCAAGGGTTGGAAATGGCACCTCCTCACTGATAGTTCCAAAATTTTCATCTCCACCTGAGCTTTTCTTCTAGTCTCCCACTCTCTTCTCCCATGAATCCATTTTTTACTTAGTGGCTCCCTTGCTCAATAAATAACATCACTATCTCACCTAGTATTAAGAGCAAAAACCTGGGGGTCACCTTAGAGTTTTCATCTTTCACACCACAACGAATTTGTCAGTAGTTTCTTTGAATTCTTCAAAATTTGACCATTTTCAATAACTCTATCTTGTCCATGCTTTTTTTTAGTCTACTTTAAAAATTTCATCATTTTTCATTACTTTCACTTTTCACTAGTCTAAGCCATTGTCATTTCTTTCCTGAAATACTACAACAGACTAATTGGCCTCCTCCTAAACTAAAATATATTTCTATAGAGCAGCTAGAGAGTTTAAAACAAAACAACAAACATAAAACCAAAAAAAACTCTGAATATCATCAATACTGCAACTGTTAATGCCTGCAAATGCTTCCTGTCATGCTTAGAATGGAATCTAAGGTCTTACCATGACTATACACTTTATAGGACCTATTCCATCTCTTTCTTCAGTCTCACTTCTTGCCACCCTCAGCCTTGCTTCTCTTTTTCTGGCCAAGGTGAATTTCTCTCAGTTTCTCTAACAAACCAAACTTGTGCTGACCTTGGGGCTTCTGTACTTGCTGCTCTTTTCACTTAGTATTCTCTTCCTCTCCATCATTACATGAGTCACCTCTCACAGTTCAGGATCACTCAAATGTTACTGCCTCGTGGAGTCATTCTTGACTTTGCTTTTTAATACAGGGCCCTTGTCTTTCCTCCTCCCACCATGCTGCTCCTTACACTAGTTTATTTCCCTTTACTGTGCATAACATAGCCTAACCTTATGCTAGACAGTCACTGTTTGCTGGATGCTTGTCTCCCTCATTCATGTGCCAACTATAGGAACACAGAGGTATACAGCCTAGATCACATCTATATTAGTCATATCTGGGATGATTTCTGGCACAGAGAATTGGTGGGTAATTTACATGTTGAATGGCTGCATGGTAGTCAGTTTAGAGGAACACTCAGAATCAAAAGTGAGAGATTGCTGTAGTTATATGGATTTAGAGAGCAAGTAAAGAGTTGGCTGGATAAAAACAGAAGCGTGTGGCAAAGCATGCATGGGTGAAAGGCACAGTATTTATGTAATAGTTTATATTTCATTCGGAAAGCAGGAATGCACCAGGGTGCAATAGAACTCTTAGAACAAAAGAATTTATCAAAAAGTATGTATTTTGGGTGTTCAAATCTCTATAATGTCTATTTAAAATGTAGCTTGTAGTAGGCTTCAGAAATATGTAAGGATATTGATTTTAAAAGAAATTAATTCTATATTTATTGCCTTAATTCAGCCTTTACTCACCAATTCTGATAATGGAATGGAAAATGTGAAGATAAGGTACTAAGTCTCCATAAGTAATTCTGCCCTAAATTGCATGCTGAAAAATATTCTTTAAAAATTACTTGCTGCATATATACCACTTTATTGTATTTCAGTTATGTTTACTAAAGCCTGAGAGTAGTTGAAAGATAACAGACTGTCACTAATGAAAGTGCTGGCACCGAAGACACAGGGCAAGCTGTGCATTTCGCCATTGCTATTTGATTGGAACTCAGCATGTGCCCCAGTCACATAGCAAACTGGATCAGCTCTCTGGGGTAAAATCCTTAATGTGTACCTGCCATAATAAGTAATAAATTCTACTTTGCATTGCTCTATTTATAGACTCCAGCAATTTTTCACACATTTAAGTCCTTCCTTTTTATAGCAGAACACTTAAATGAGTCATTCTCATCTTGCCAAATTTATTGTTATACAGTGTTGAAATTTTTTCTTTAGGTGTTAGAGGACTGCACCGACATTTTCTGCTCAAACAGAAACAAATGAGGCTGCAGAGAGATCTCTGGCCTTTAAAAGTCTTCAGCTTCTAGTTGACCATATTTCATTCATTAGCGTAGGGCAGCAGACAATTTCCTTACAAATGTCATATTTGGTGCAGCCTCAAGGCCAATGTGACTATCTGCTGCACCCTACAATGAGTCAGAAAATATGCAGTCAGCAGAGACTACTTTGCCATAAGGTTACAGACTGCATGAAGAAACCTGCCTGGCAGTCTCAGCTTATTCATCCATTCTACAAGTATTGATGGATCGCCTAACACATGCTAAGCACAGTTCTGCACACTAGACACGCAGTAGAGGATAAGGTATATACAGTGCCTGCACTCCTGTAGCTTACATTTTAGGTAGAGACCAAGAAAGAAAACAGTGACACATTGGTCAGCTAATTTTAGACAATGATAAGTACTATGCAATAAATAAACAAATGACAGATTGCAGACATATTTGCAGTTGTACCAATAGTTTTGACTTACTGATCCTAGAAACTTACCTCTAATGAAATGAGATGATTTAACTAATTTCTTAAATAACTAGTAATTTTAACACTTAGAAAAACTAAGTGTTTTGAGTTTCCTTAAGACTTCCATTGATGAGCTTTGGTGGGATAGACCTTGGTCCTCATTTTGTTTCACTGGGATGTTTATGAGGGTGCAGGGAAGTCTGACCATTGGTTTTCTTTTCTTTTCTCTTTCTCTTTCTCTCTTCCTTTTCTTTTTCATTCTTTTTGTCTCTCTCTTCTTTCTTTAAAATTATCTGAGGCAATTTTAAGGGTTTTTTTGGACACAGTATCTTATATTGTACTGGTTTCAAACTCATAATCCTCCTGCCTCGGTCTCCTGAATGCCTCAGCCTCCTGAATGCAATTTCTTGGTGTTTTCTGACACTGGTCATGTGCTCACTAACAGCACAGTCTGTCTTGGAGACTTTGGCAGTATCTGTAGCACTAGTCTTTGTATGACATTTCATATTTGGAGAGTTCAAATGACCTTGGTCTCCCACCGTGAGCCTCAATCATTTTTGGAGAGGCTTAATGGTAGAATTAAACATACAAAGTAGAACCAAAGCCAAAAATCAGCATAAATGCCTTTCATACACCTGAGAAGTATCCTAGTATAAAAGTCATGCTAGGCATCTGCTGTAATATTGAAAATTTAGACCAATGAACCATCAAATTGTGTGCATAACACAGATAGGAAAATATTAAACAGAGAGGGCAGACAGAACATTCAATACTTATGTCCTATCCCTTAATTCAGTCAAGGCTATCAGTTCTCCAAGGGTACAGTACTATTCTCTAGTCTTTACTTTTTAAAATAGATGTTCTTTCTGAACATATTTTAAACGACTTGACTGCACACTTTGTGGGCTACTGGCCATTTCAGATTCTCAGCTCCATATTTTTATTTCTTCCCTAAATAGCTAAATGTGATAACCAAGAAAGACTGATGTCAACTTTATTCCATTATTAACAAATTGATAAATGTCTTTTCTAACATTCCAGGAAGGAGAAGACCCCTAAAAACCCTTGGTGGCCTCAGTTTGAATACAGATTTAAAATAATTTTCCCAGGTGCACCAAAGTTTGGAAATGTAGTAGATATGAGTACTTGATATCTTCCTGCATTTGTGAATGACCCAAAATCTTAGTCAAGACTAACACAATCAAAGAATGGCATCCTGTGTGGAAAAGGAGGCAAGACAACTAGGCAACATATTAATTCTAGGCTTTGGGATTTAATGTCATGACCTGTCTTTCCCTTTCACGAATGCTAGGCAGACACATTTAACCCATCTTTTAGTGGGAAAAGCCACAAATTACTACAGAACCTGTCAAATTTGAGTCTATACAGGTTTCCTTTAATAATTTGGACAAATCCTTAAGTAGTCAAGCTTCATCAGTAACCTGTCAAATTCAGGAGGATCTGATCAATCGGATTCTTAAAATACAGACAGATATGTAGTAGAACCTATTAGTTCAAACACCTCTGTGCTTGGAATTCATCTCTTCTTTGATAAAATGAACAGAAATAAGATTGAAAAATATAATTTCTTAATATTTTTAGCAGAATGGCACCTCTGAACTTCAGTGTAATAGAAACTCATATCATTTTCAAATATTGTCATTAAAAATTTTACAAAAGCCTTATTAAAGATTAAAAATCTTTTTATTTTTACATTTTATGCCATAGGAGACATCACTAAAACAAGTTACCAAATAACATTAATACTGCATTTCCCCTTTATCCAAAGCAAATACATTTTGCTCCTAAGAGATATCTAACCCATTCCTTTTTGGGGGAAGAGAAAAGAAGGAAGTGAAAGGATTTAGAGTGACGATTGGCATTTAATGAAAGATACATATCTGACTTGTGATTATAAAATAATTGCTGTGGTAGATTTGAGTTTAAACAGTGGTGCTGAATTTTAATTTGCATAAAAAGCAAACTGTAATTCTGTTAACATTTAAAGTTACCACCCTGGTATTGAACTGTTAAAAGTTATTGTTTATTATGCCATGAAATGAGTGGAGCCACGTCAAGAGATTTTACCTATGTATATGTGTTCAATATTTCTTCTAGGAAGTGCCAGACTTGCATGTGTAAAATCAGTTTCAAAACAAAGTTTAAGTTGTCATAACACTTGAAAAGACAAGATTAAGACGCCTCCTGCTACATATACACCTCCTCTGCTACAACTTCACCCTGTTCATCAAAGACAGTGCTAATAGGAACAATAAAATTCAGTAACCATCATTAGATCATTGGGAGGGGAGCTTTGGAAGAGATAGGTGATAAAGCCATGGTCTTCTCGGGTTTCAGTCTTTTTGTGTTGGATTGCTCCCCAGGAGCTGAGGCAGCTAAATAGCCTTGGGGCTGCATCTGCCTTGGGAGGTACCACCACACCAAGAAGATCAGGGGCTGATAGATGAGCCCAGTTTTCCTTCATGTCTTCTTTAACTTGGTTCCTTCTCCAAATGCATCTTCCCTTTCTCCCCAGGATGAAGAAAGTAAGATTAGGAGGTGAGCACATGAGAAAGAGGCAAAAGCTGGAAAGTTGCATCTAGCTCCTCTGGTGTCATACAGTCCAACTCAGTCACTCAGAATACTTTAGGGTTACTCAGTTAAAGCTCCAGAAAATCATAAAGAGCAAAGCATGCATTTACCCGGATATTTTTTCTGTAAATTTCCCTCTCACGGACTCTGCAGGAGAAGAGATGGACATGGCAGGGACTAGTCAAGACTTGGTCAAGATGGAAACAATAGAGAGTGGATGTTAGATTAGAACTTTTTAAGTGATTCCTTGGCCAAGGATCTGAAGATACTCCTCCTTTTCCCAGGAAAATGGTTTATAGGTACTTTCAAGCAAGAGAGTGAAAAGTAAGGATCAGGACTCTAAGAATCATTTGTCAGATAGGAAGCAGTTTCCGAGAAATTTGTTAATTTTCTCTTTAAAATAGTAGTAAATACCGATCACCTATTAATCAACATAATTTCTTAGCCCTTTCACTGGCACGGTCTTGATTTTTGAAGATCTCTGATCCATCTGGTCTCCACCTTATGAGGTATGAACAAAAAGGGGTTTTCCATGGTCAGATTCCATGAAGACATGAAGCTTACAAAAATAGTTTTAATTTCAGTGACATTTAAATCTGACACATGGAGGAACAAAAGGAAAAATTATATGATGAAGAATCACTAGTGTGTTATGAACACAGTAGGATTATGATTGAGTGATTTCTTTACCTAAAATGTGACTTGAAAAACTGCTTAAGAATTTTAAGAAAAAGTCTGGCCTTCAAGCATAATGCTATAATTTAGCATGCAACCCTTGGAAAGAAAACATTGATAACAGTCAGTGGGTTTGTTTAATATCACAAAAGTGGAAAACAGTGGCACATCTCTTGCCTCTTCTCTACAGATGAACACTGAGTGCTAGACAATGTATGAAGAGGAAGAAAACAAGAGGAATTGTTAGAAAATTGACATTCTTGACCTTCAAATTCTAGATACTTCCTAAGTGCTGACAAAGAGAAAACCAGCAACGCAGTTCATAGATGACTACAATAGTTTCTCTAAACGTGACTAGCACTAAGAATCACGTTTTATAGAGCAGAATAGAAGAAATCTCCATGTTGAGTGATACCATCTAATTACAGAATGTAAATTACTTCAGGATTTTCAAAGCGCCAAAACAGGATATGTAACACACTCATGTCTCTTTGTAAATCATGTACTTTCATAAGAAACCTAAGACTTCAGAATAAGAATAAAAATGATCACATGTGGTTTTTTGTAAATGTTTAAGTAATAATGATAAACAAGGCTATTCAGAAACTGGACTCTTCTTGCTCTTTATTCAAATTAAAATTTATTCTTTTCACCCATATTGTTGCTAAGCCATTCACTTTAGGTAGGAAACACTGCTTTTGCTTTTTTTTCTTCTGAATTGATAAAACTACTGTACTTTAAAATCCTATAGCTGAGGTTTAACTGCACTCAAACTACATATATAAGATATATGAACACATTATTTTTTCTTCCCTACAGATTACTCTTCAAATGTATTAATGCTGCAAACCTTAATGCTAAGTGCAACTGCTTCCATAATTGAGTTTTTCCACGAATTATGCAACTGAGAAAAAGTCTCATATTTTGAATTTCCTTCCCCTTTTAATTTGAGAACTTACATGATTTTGTGTCATTCTCAAAATCAAAGCTTCAAAATATTGAATATTTAGGGTATAAATATTTTACGATATTTCTCCAAAATATTTTTTTTTTTGAAAAACAAAGACATCACCCACTGTTTTACAAGATTCTGAATCACACCTTCCTAAGGAACATAAAACCCCAGGATTTTACAAGAGTTGTGCAATGGAAACAAATTTAGGTTCAAAGAGATGAGAAGAAAAGAGTAATTTTTCATTCTGCATACACGATCTGCTACTGCAATTCTGAGCCCCTTTGTTCTGCAGAGTATCTCAGGAAAGAAACGGATGCTGCTGTGAAAGTCATCCCGCTGAAAACAGAGGTGAGAGTAAACAAATGAGTGAAAGTTGATATAAATTCAAGTCATTCCACGAAGGATTTTGCTATGATGGATTACAGGATGAACTGTCACAAGTTGGCAAGCTTTTCTAAAGTCTAGCTTTGCTTATTGTTTGAGCAAGTTGTGTAGACTGCAGTTTACGTTCTAACAAAAAACATGACTTTTAGTACCAGGTTGGAATTATTTAGGATCACCAAATAACAGGATTCAAAGGTAAGTAAAACAGCTGGAAAATCCAACAGTCTGGTCTAACCTGGAATGCTCTGTCTCCTCACAGCCAATGCTCCATCAGGCGGCTTTGTCTGGCTGGCGGATTTAGTGTAGGGACTCTCATCTGCAAAGGTACAATGAAGGGTTTGGTTAATTTCCATCAAGTTTCTAGTGTAGTGAAGATCTTTAGTGGATTGTAATCCTTCTGCCAGACAAAGGTGATATTGTAGAAAGAGTTGCTAACCTAAACCCTAAACTTGAGTGAGTTGTGGGACAAGTCTTAGGGAAGGTTTTGAACCTAAGGTTTCTTCTCCTATAAAAGAGATATAAAATTCTCATTTACCTTTTAAGGTTGTCAGGATCAAAATCTGTAAAGCCCATGAAGTCATTCATAACATGTAAGAAATATGCAAATCTGGTATGTGAATAATTTGCTTTTCAGTTACATTCAGTGATAAATAAGGTATCAGTGAATATGTGTAAATGGAAGTCAAGGAAGGAATAAAATAGCTCAGTGGTCATTAAGAATGATCAGGTAGAAGAAAAAAGAAAATGTGATGAAATATAATATTTCAGGTAAGCAGATGACGGAACATTAGCATTGCAGGAGACTAAAGATGAGCAGAGTTAGTAGGGTTCTTTTGGGAGTGGGAACTGACATCCTGTGCAAAGCGGAGGGACAGGGTCATTCAGAGGTCAGACCAGAGAAGCTGGGTTGAGAATAGGGAAGGAAGGATGGTTTGGCAGAAGAAGATAGATTGCAATGAGCTAATTGGTCCTTTTTGAGAAAGGGATGAAAATAACCTTTCAAACAATAAAAAAGAGCAACTGAAAGGATAGAAAGTCTAAAGTTCAGTATATTGTGTTCGGCAAGAAACTGAATGATTAAAATACTAGGTGACAAGATATTAGAGGAAATGGGTCCATAAAATTACAAGTAAAGTGCTTTTTTTTTTTTTTTTGGATATAAACTGACTTGGAGTATAGAAATATCGATCAAGGATGGCAAACATTAGGGTTAAAATAGGAAGGACAATTCTTCCTTATTTGGATGGAGGCATTCATATAAAGTGAAAGATTTCTGAGTAACAACCTTAAGAGATTCAAGAATAGGATGTATATGACTTGAGTAAATATAATGAAAAACAATTATCTGGCATATTCATTCAAGCTAGATGATCCAAATGTCACTTGTGCCCACATTGTAACGTTTGTTTATTATTGTTGTTTTAACAAGAAATCATTGAAGAATGAAAAGGGACCATATTGTGCCTGGCAAACTATTAAATGTAGCAAGGATTTAATTCAGCCACAAGGCTGAGAACATTAATTCTCCCAACTAAGTGGTTTGTGTTTCAAAATTGAGGCACATTTCCTCTCTAGGATGTACTTCTGGTTGAAGTGATTCACGATTTCTTCATAAAACTAACAAGGTCTTTATAAGCAGTGACAAAAAGGAAAGATTAACACTGCTGTAAACTGCAATTAACTTAAAAACTGGCAGTCACGCAGTTTCATGTTTATATTCGATTTGTCATACAATTCTTTATATTTTTCTAACCATAAAGAAAACTAGCAACTTTCAGACACCAAAACAATCAACATCATTGTTGCTTTTGAAGGAGTATTTTAGGTTCTTGATTTTTTTCCTTTGCAAACACAATTTTGAGTATAATTAAGACCCACAAAATTAAACATCAACACTACTAGAGTCACCATTTGCCCCATCATTCCCGCCTGAGTATTTGAATGCTTTTCTTACAGTCTTAATTGAATAACCAGGTTATATGCTTTATATAGCACCTATAAAAACAAACCAACTGTAAAATTCTGAGATTCATCATGAGACTGCTTAAAAACATACTTCATTTCATTATTCAAAACTTTGAAACTGTGTATTTATACAGAGTAGTTAGCAAGATGACTGCAATTAGGAGCCATGTTTAGAGTCAGCATTTTGGAACTCCAAAGACTTTCTTCAATTTTTAATTTGTCAAGATTACACCCAATTAAAGTCTTGGGTTGAATCTGGTGTTAGATTTTCTTGAAGGACAATAAGAGATGCTCAGCAGACTCTGGAGTTATCTGCACTTGATGCTTTATTTTAAGGAGACATTTCTTTAGAAATTTACCCAGTTTGTATTATTACAGAAGTAGTCAACCCTGGTAAAATGGTTTTCTCATTCATATTTGAAAGCAATTTCCTTGATGTAGTGCTGAGATGGTCTAGTTACGCACATTCTTAAAAGGTTGGAACTGAATTATAGATGGCCACCTGGCCAGCATGTACTTCCCCATCTCCCGCTCCGACTCCCACCAGCAAGAATGTCCATTTCGAGTGCAGGCAAAGGTAAATAATTATCTAGGAGCCAAAAGTTTTATTGGTCAAAGGACTAGACTGAACTAAGTTCAATTATTATCTAAGAATAGCTTGCCAAAGTCAGTCAGGGTTGGAAGCAAAGATTCCTAAAGGAAGTGTGGCAGAAGCTTGGCAACATTTATTGCTAATAGTAAGGAGAGCATAGCAATAGAGAAGCATGGTGCAATGCAACCCTTGGCTTTCAGGAACATTCCCCCAGGAGTATCTATTTGAAAATAGTAAAAGGCATCATGAGTCTTTTATAAGAAGCTATTCATCACAGAATGAACTTCCGCTCTCTTGATGTGATTTACTAAAAGTCAACCCTTGATTCAAACTTTGCAAATAGAAAAGGAGAAAAAACCTTGTGTTAGTGGCTAATGGCTCCATAACAGGATACTAAAGGACAAGACTATGCATACAATTATTGAAAGCTATGGAGACTTCTGTCATGATATTTGCATGTGTCCATTAAGTGCATTTGCAGATGTATTTCTGTAACTTCACATTTATAACAGCTAATCTATTCTCTGGTTAGAATTGAGGCTCAGAGAGGTATGTTTACAGAAGGTCACATACCTGAAGTGCATCTAGACTGAAGTTCTTATGCTCTCTTCATCAGGTTATTTCTTCTTCATCTTATTTTCTTTCAATAGATAAGTCAATTTTATTGCTCAGTGGGGCCACACACTGCTGGACCCCACAAAAAAATGACCAGACACATCCTACCACAGAAAGCTTTCATAGCATAAGTAATTTCTATGAAGAAATTTGTAAAAGGAATGCTTAGAAATTGTGCTACAGAACCAATTTATACTTAAAAGTTCACATTTTATAGATAAAAATGTAAAAGAAATGCCAATTCACATCATGTATACATGAATACAAAACAGGTCAAAGGAAAGGAATCAATAAGTAGATAACATGTCCAAAGGAAGATCTGGCACAAAGTCCCTCATTAAATATTTGCTGCTGGTAATAAATTATATCCAACTTCTAAAATTAAGTGTTTACTATGAATAACCTAAAGTATGAAGTATACTCTCTTATCTGATTCTCATTTCCTAGGTTTAAGGTCCATGCTTTTAGAACTGTGCCTTTATCCAACATTATTTATATTAAAAATATGTGACTCTATAAAACTGGTATTAAAATATATTTTCTCATTTTTATTCACATATAGAAGGATTTGTTAAATAGCCTTTAAAATAATTCCTTTAAACAAAATTATTATGATTTTCACACCAGAGTCTCTCAAGCCTTGATTTTTATGGCAAATCATATTAATAAGGAATCCTTATTGAAAGCTATTGTAGGGACAGAGTAGACATTGAGATGGTGAGTTACTGCTCACTACAATAAACCCTACAAGTAATCATAAAAGGCATCACTGGGTATCTGAACTGCTAGCCTCTTGTAATGATACCTTAACAGCTAGCTAGATAATCACTGTCACACATGATGGCCTCCCACTGTCATAGGAGCTGGGATATTGGTAATAATAGGGAAGAACAGGGATCTTTTTACACAAACATCCTGAGGACAAAGAATATGCCTTCTATTAACAAGGAGAACTGACATGGTCACATAGGCTCAGAAAGGGCATAGTCAAGCATACAATTAAGACAGAAGAATAATAGGGCAAACCATCTGTTCTTCTCATTTACCCCAATTTTTGGCCGTGTTCTCATGTACCAAACACAGGAGAGCCAACCACTGATCATTTGTTTGGATTGTATATTCCAAGTGAAGCTGGTGTTTTTAAGCTTAGAAAGCAAACAGCAGGTACATAGCAAGAAGCCTTCTACATCACAGATGAAGCTCACGCTGAAGGTGGGAAAATCATCTTGCAGAAGTGACTCAGGTCCCCTTGTGTTCTTGTATCTTCCAGTGGCTGCCTGACATCAATCATATTCACATATAATCAGGCCGACTCTCATCTCTTCACCTCCTGCCTCTCCCATTTCCAGGGTTTGGGCTTCCCAGAGAAACCGGATATGACTATAGTTTCAGGACTTTCTGGCTGTGTTCAGGGTTTTCTTGGGAAAAAAAATTAATTTCCTTTGGCTGAGACTAATCAGCCTATGCTAAACAATTCCTTCCAACTAATTATGCACAATTGAGGCACCTGCTAAGCCAGCAGATCCCTTAACTTCTTTATTAGAAAAAAAAGACATTTTGTGCAATAAAACATTATGACTATTTCCCAGCAGTGGGGAGACAAGCAGCTCATGCCACAATGCTCAGGCACATCATTACAAACTCAGGAAAACTCTGCTTTCTATAAAGGAACCAAATGAAATCCATTTTGAAAGAAACAATCTACCCCTTGAATTCAATTAAGTTCTATAAATTTTAGTGCCTACTATGTGCAAACAAGCTCAAAATGGATGAAAGATAATACAAATTTCAGTGGAGTGATTGCGGAATTCTTATTACCTTACAGGTCTGAGAGTAGAACATGGAGCAAGATTCTCCTGAGGGGAAGAGGGAACATGGGAAGACACAGGAGAGCCACCACAATGACCCTACCCAGAATTATGCAACCAGACAAGTCAAGAAGCATGTTATTTTAAGTTTTTAGCTAACACGGCAGTGTTGTATTGGTGCAGAACCATAATCTGCAATTCAGCTTGTGAACATTTTATCCCAACCCAGAATGAGCAGACTGTGGTTGTTTCTCTGTCAGACCCTGATCTTCCATTAAGTTTGCTGCCTTGGCAGTATGATGGCACACTCTAAAATGTATGCAAGATTTACTCAAGGATAACTTTCAAAGGTTTTTGATGAAATAATTTAGTTATGTTTTCTCTTTCTTATGAAAATGTTGTAGAATTACAATCATAGTGGTCCACATAATTTAAAGAAATGCAAACTAAAATAAATAGCTTGGTACCTCACTTCATGCCTGTTTAAAATAACCCTGATTCTCTAAGGTCAAGCAAAAGTTGCACTCTGGACTTTCTTATTGTCAGAAGGCTCCAGGTCCTATGCAGGCTTTAGCAACACTGCCACGGTATGTGGAGGCTATCGCATAGATAGTTTCCTACAATTTATCAATAAGAATGAGTTAATTTCATCAGTTTCCCTAACCTGAGAGTCGTCCACTCTTACGATCACATAACCATTTCAACTAAGGACAATGTCACCTATACAGCTCATGTTCTTGTAGGCTCATTTCATAAGAAGCCCAACTACCCCTTTATGCGACTCTTTGCTTTTCAGATGTGGTTCATGGATAGGCTGTGTAAGTATCACCTGGAGCTTGTCAGAGACACAGACCCTCAGACTCCAACTACATGGAATCAGAGTGGGCCTTTAACAAAATCCCCAACTGATTTATTTTATTTTTTTTTTGTGTGTGGCATCAGGGATCGAACTCCCAGCCTCAAACCTGCCAGACAGGCACTTAAATCACTGAGCCAAACTCCCAGCCCCAGTTTTTTTTGAGGCAGGGTCGCACTATGTAGCTTAGGCCGGCCTTGCGCTCCCAATGTAGCCCAAGCAGGCCCCGAACTCACAACGCTCCACCTACCTCAGCCTCCCGAGTGCTGGGATTAAAGGTGTGTGCCACCATGTCCAGCTTCCCCAACTGATTTACAGACACATTAATATATGCCCTGCTCCATTTGATATGAACAACAGCAAGCAATTGTATGGGTAAGGAAGATAAACCCACCCTGAGGACCCATCCGGTAGTGTTAGTGGCAACATACAGAGTGATGAGCAGCAGAGGAAAAAAACCTCTCCAAGTTTTGGTGTCCAGATCCTGAAATACAGCAGCATGAGGAAGAGAAGGAAGAGAGAGGTGCGTTCCATGGACACAGGAAAGATTTGAACTGAGGCTGGGAGCCCATGGAGAGAAATAATTCAGGAATTCAGCAAAAATAAGAAAGCCAGGAGCAGTGGACCTGCAGGAAGGGGAGGGATAGTGGGGAAGCACGGCAGCCCCAGCCATGTCAGTTCTTTGCATCTGCATAGTTCTGGAATCGGGAAGGTCTCCAGCATGGAACGTGACCTCTGATCTGCAAAAATGGACAAAGAGGACTTCAGTGGGCCTGAACATCTGGTCAGCCCTGTGGAAGTGGTCTGTGATAATGTGATGCTTGGTGATGTCTGCAGGCCTTTTGGAAGAGTAATATCTTGAGCCAGGTTAATTTGTAAATCCACTCTGAAATTAATGAGCATGAAATTGCACATTTCCTGCCTCTGGCATTCCTATTGCTAATGTGTCTGACCCACAAATGATAACTCCTCTGCTTCTTTTTAATGTTTCCAGCGAGGAGAGATGAGTCAAAGTCATGGTAGTCACAGACTTGCCTCATTATCAAAGAACCAACATTTCTAGAGGGTTGGACTCTATCCCATGAGGCTCACTTTCATTACTATATTAAATAATTCAATCCTTTAATGATTTTAAATTCACCACAACTTCCACATTGTCTCTGTTTAAGGAAGGCTACATGCTTTAAAAGTTAGGTTCAAATTATGCCAGTTGATGTTATCAGTATCTTGCACAGTTAAATACTTATATGGTCAAGAAGTGTTTACCAGTAAAATGAAAGGCTCACGAAAAAGTATCAATTGTCCAGGTAGCAAATTTAAGTCATTTAAAACCACATTTTGAAAAGTACAACCTACTTTAGAGAAAAAGCACACATTTATGTGGGTGTAAAAAAACCATACTGAAGATTCCTGGAGAGTTATAGAATCAGTGTTTGATTTTATATAAGAAGGAGAGCTGAGCAGTAGGAGTAATAGATACAAATAAGACATTTGGAGAAATTAAGATTTTGTTCCTTTTTTGATCAATGTAAATAAAGTTAAAAAGTTTGATATATATTGATCAAAATTTGATCTGCAGTAAGTTTGGGAGGAAAATTTAAAATGGTATAGAAATTCTCATGAGATAACTCATGAAATAAAATATTAAAAATGCCTTCATGTAAAAGTTTAATGGTGTTTTTTAAATATCCAATAATAATGAACACTTCAAATGTGAATTCACTTACTTAAATCCATCTTTTTGCCCCTTTTCTGGAACTTTCCGTCCCCCCACTTCTACTGTAAATTGTAGATAAAACAAAGGAGTTTTTTGTTAAACCAGACATTCTCAATACCATCACTACATTATTTCTTTTCCTTGTCACTACTGCAAAGATTTTTACATATAGGAATTCTCAGTATGGTAGTTCCTGGAATGATGTCAATATTGGTGCAAAAACAAAGTAAAAATGCAATCAGGATGACTATTTTAGGTCAAAATCTGGTCCATTGTGTGAATGAATATGGATGTTACCAGAAATAAGAATGATTCACATATATCTGTGGGGGGTGTAGCATTTATGCCTATATTTGTTCACTGAGAAAACAGTTTTTAAAATCCTTGTTTCTCTGACAATCAGTGACATGATGAAATTTTATAAGTCAGTGCAACTTAAAAACCTAGTTCAATGACTCAGTAGGATTTTTCCTTTTATTTTTCTGTTAACCAGTGCAAACTAAAACAAATGTCAGCTGCTGGCAAATTGCTTCACACAAATACATGCACAGATAGTCACTACCGCTAGCAAATTTCTACATGAAATTCTAAAAAAAGGAGTACTACTTCTGGTTAGGTTCAATTTAAAATATACAAGATGAAAATTGCTTTATCTCTAACACCCTATAACAGTAAAAAGAGAAAAATGTATAGTACACCATTATAATCTTGAGTAGCACTTTGGAGTTAGGGGTGCTGAGTCTTCTTCCCAGTCTCACTGGTACAGCTGAAGAACAAGGGCTCTCTGCCACTATGTCTTAAATTCATCGTGGACTTACAAATAATGCTTCAAAGGCTATCTCAGATATGCCAAAAACAGCATCACCAACAATAATGACAACAACTCCAAAATTTTTCCAGACATTTATTTACATTAACTTTCAAAATAGTGAAACAAGAGATGGGACTTTGTGGTAGTGGAGAAGATGGAATAAATCAAATGTTTTTAGTAAATACAAAGTGGGTGGAAGGGAAAGTAAACCTCAACTCAATGTTCCTGGTTGTATGTAAGTGATGTGAAGAAATGAGGGTTTGAGTAAAATAGTACATTTTTTGATGCTTCCTTCATTCTATGTCAGTATTACTGGTTTCCTCAACAAGTAACATAAGTAATTTCTTACAGACATGTTTTTAATTTCTATTGTGCTGATTTTAATGAATTTAAGTATATTCCGGTCAACCAGAAGACTTTAATTTCAATAAAACTAATAACACCATAAAATTATTAATACTTATTGAGCACTTAGTATATGCCAGCACAAGTCTAATTTCTTTATATTTGTGATGTTATTTCCTATCACAATAAGTTAACAAAACTTAAACTTATAAAGTTCATAAATTCATTTTACAAAAGGATTTCTGACCTTAAGGAAGACTTTGTCATCATTCATTTGAAACAGTAGATTGCTTAGAATAGAAAATGTGAAATTTCACGTTTCAAATTAGAATGTGAAATACTGAAGCCCAGAGCACTGTGGGCACACTACATGCCCTGCCCTGGCATGGCTGGCCCATGATTGAGATAACAATGTGACATCACAGGTATACTCAGACTGCTCAAAATATGAAGATACAGAGGCTTAGAGAGATGAAATAATGTACCTATTTACCCTGAAGCAAAGTGAAGAAGTGAGAGTTCAACATACATGACTTGAGAGTCTATTCTAAGCCACCATGAGATAGTGTTTACCAAAATGTGATTCACATGCTCCTTTAGAATTCTTTGCATAGCTGTAATGAGAGACATGCTTTCATATAGTAGTCACTGCTGGGTGTGTCCTCGTAAACACTCATATAAGGATGTGGATTCGCATTTGAAGTTCTCCTTAAATTTCAATAAAGGAAAAAAATTCATCTCACACAACTTTTAGGTCTCACTTCTTTTTCATTAATTTCTGGTTTAATTTATAATACATGATTCAATATTCTTTCCAGAAGGCACATAAACAAGTCCTTTGAAAGAGTACCTTTTAGCCAACATGCTTCAAGCATATCAGATGAAATCTCACTGAATTTATCTCTCTAACTCTCTCTGTGTGCCAACAATTCTCTACTCACAGAGCATTGATGAACTGGGTCCCACAAGTGGTTCATCCTCTTAAAATGAATAAATACTGGGACATTATCTTTTTTCTTTAGTATTCTAGACAAGTTTATATTCTGCTGCATACAGTATTTCAAAACTTTCATTAGAGTTTATGTAGCCAGAGAGGGGAAATAAATCTTGGACATCTAGCAGCATAGTGAAGAAAACAGTGGCTTGTGTGATTGGCAAGGAGAGGGAGTCTGTCTTTCCCCTTCCTCTGGATCTCCAGGCCCACGTACACAAACAACCAGGCTCCAGAGTAGGGAGCTGAAATTTAGCTTCAGACTCCAGAGTAGTGCATGTGGCTGAGTCACTGCGCAGATAGGCATGGACTCTACTGGACAAGAATTTCACAGGGAGATTTTTTTTGGCCATTAACATTATCTTATTTCCTCTAGTTGATACAACAGAAAAAACACTCAGGAAAATAATATTAATGGCCTAGTCTCATTGAGGAGCTAAGCACAGCCGCTCAAGTTATGGGGAAAGGGAAATTCAATCAATACTAGCACATACAGGGAGCTTTTGAAATCAAAGTGATTACCATTCAGTAGTCATTCCTTCAAAGATTATCCTATCTCTTGGCCTTGCATGATTTCATCACCTATCTCCAAACTCAATATTTTTAAAAACTTTTTTTATTTTGAAAAGTCCTAGATTGAAGCCCAATTTCTAAATGAGGGTCATTGTTACTACACACCATTTAGAAACCAGCACCTTCTTGTCCAGTGTGGGGAAGGAGGAAAGCAATTGCACTTGGATGCCTTGGGAATAACATATTTTATACACACGCCTGGAGTTGTCACATATTTTTCTCTACTAATTCATTGCTAGGTCAAGCAATAGCAAATGACTGCTTATCAAGCAGATGACATATGTTTTTAATGCATGATTAAAGCAGGATTTATCATGGTTGTCAGAATCCAGAGAGTCTGTGATTTTTGTTATTTAAAGCCATACTTTGGATATCCTCTGGTTTTACAGTGAGAGGAGTGATTATACAGACAAAATCTCACAAAAGTGTTAGGACAGAAATTATTTTTTTTGGTACAGAAAACACTAAAGCAATTTTAATTCACTTGAATTTAACTGTAATGCAATAATTCATACTGCTTTTATACCACTTAAGAGCTGTGTGGCTCAGGATGACTTATTCTCCTTTGGATGAACTTTGGTTCCCTCCATTACAAAATGGATATAGTACTGGCCTCCTGGATTCCTATCAGAATGGAATAAAATAGCATCAATAAAGCACCAGAACTCCATCACCATTGAAGAGATAATGGTTCCATTCAACTTGGCAGAAGAAGAAGCTGAAAGAAGCATGGGGGTCATAGAGCCACAGATATTACTTTCGTAGCACTTTACCAGGTTACCTTTGCAGTATCAACTACTTTGAGCAGGGATTTAATTTTATAGTTGTAATTATTACTATCTCAATTATTACAGATGAGAAAACTAAATCTAAGGAAAGTTATAATCTGTCTAAGGCTAAACAACTTAAAAGAATCAAAGACAGGATTCTTAGTCAGGTGCCTGATACCAAAGATCATTCTTTTTTTTTTTTTCCATGTTAACACAATGCCTCTATACAGAGGGTTTGCACAACAAATAGTCATTAGTGGATAGGAAGGAAAACTTGTATCTGAACATCGTAGACTAATGTTCATACTACAAAAAGTTGCTCAGTGACAGAGTGCCAACCTAGTATGTGAGAGGTTCAATCTCTCTGGGTTCAATCCCCTGGGATCCCTACCACCACTACCACCACCACCACCACCACCAACACAACAACAAAAAAAAATCATTTGCCAGATAAAGATGCAGATACTTGATATTATTATTTGTTTTTAGCTATGGGCTGCCATTTGCTGAATTATAGTTGGATAAATTCATTAAATGGTCTACTATAACTCAATTTGTCAGTGGCAAAATAAAAATTAAAATACAGGCACCTCAATTTAATAGTCTGAAGATGATCAAATTACCCTCATTTGCTTCAGAGACAAATTATTTAGATACACAATTTTCTTACAAATTACTTGCTTGTCTAATTCTCCTTGGGTTGTGTCTACCACATCAGTTTCTCTACTTTTTCCCATAAATCTTGCCAGAACAAAGATTCAGTTTTTATATTTAATTAGGATAAACAAGGAAAATACAACTCAACTCTACAAAATGTGAATGTTTAATTTTGAACTGATTTTGTTGCATTATACTCAGTAGGACTCTTCCAATTAACAAGTTACTGACATTTACAAATATCTACAATAAAATAAATCTTTTCATCCATCATTATTTTTCAGTTTCATTATTGAATTTTGGATCTGGTTTGGTATGTTTCAGTCATGAATATAATCATGTAAAACTATGTTGAATTCTATTAGCAATAATACCTCAGAGGAGGTTCATTTATGATAACTGAAACTTTCTCAGACTGAGACTCATCTGCTGTATAATTTGCTGCAAGGTATTTTAAAATTACAAAGTCAAAGCTTTTGAAGGGTGTGCCTAAGCACATAACTGAACCACAGTATATTTCAAAAGAGATTTTCATAAAAAATAAAATATAATATTGACAGATATATCATTCAGTATTTTATAAATATTGTTTGAAATTCTAGGTCAACTGTATAACAGTTGCATTTGAGAAAGTCATAAAGGCATACATAAATATATATATATATATATATATCATACAACACATAAGCATATATTTAATGAGTGTAGTCTTCTTCGTATATATCTATTTATAAGCAGCAGTAAGAAAAACTACACCCATGAGCAGAAGATCCAAAGGACCTTCAACTCTTCAAAGGACTTTCAACCCATTCAACCCTACAGAGCAACACAGAATGGGCAGACAACTGGAAGCATCATTTTGTCTTGGTAATTTTTAAAGGAGTCCTGCAGTAGAACCAACATGGTATGGAGCTTCCATAAAGTTCCAGGAAATTCAAAATTGCTGAAAATGCATGTCAGACTTGTCCTATAGTTGTATACTTCATATGCTCAGAATTTTCCATGCAGCATTGCCACATGATATCAAGAGATGCTTTAAGAGAATTGTAACTTAGCTAAGACACAACCTACAACATATGAAACACATGCAATACAAGTACAATGCAAGCTTGCAGCAGAACAAAAAAACGGCTATGTGGGAAATTAGTTTATCTCAATGGTCCAAAGTGAACAACTGAAGCACAACACAGCAGTTACTATGGAGGTGGTATGAGTGTCATTTACTGAGTGCTATCCACACATTCACTGCATACGAAAGCAGCCAGAAGGCTATACATTTGTGTGTAGATATATTGAACAGTTTGGGTACTGATTTTAAGCATAGCCTGGTTTCACATTTCTCCAATGCATAAATGAAGTCTTTATTGGCTTCTATTTTGCTTAAGATAAGCTTAACAAAACATTCAATATTTACTGTGATAGAGTAAACAACACATAACGGCTATCCTGAGTACAATAATGTTCAGATTCTTGCTTCTCTGACAATTAGGGGCATACTACTTGAGATAAGTAAAAGAATCTGTGCATTATCTGAAAATTGTCACATTTATGTAAACAGAGACCATAAAACTGAAATGTGTAAGCATCTCCGGTTCTACTTTGTCAGAATCTTCCATTTAGGAGGTGATTTCAAGGGATATATTTTTCTCTTATTCCAATTATGAAAAATTTTAGCTAAAAATGTACTGTTGTTAAATCAAGTAAAAAGCTATGCCACCTTTGCTAATTATCTACAAGCTTAATTGGAAAAAAAGATGTCAAATTTGGTGCAGAAATTACCAGAATGCCTCTGGCAACTTACATAATTAAACTATCTTTTTCCATTTCCTTTATGTCTTTTTTTTGACCCTAGAGTTTCCTTCTTACATTACATATTTGTATATAATTGAGATGAAGTACAGTGCAAAGGCTGACTACTCATTCTGTAAGCACACAGAACTATTCGAGGACTCGCTTTTCTGTGAATAATGTCTATTAATCTTAAGGATCAGATGTACCTCTACTGTACCTCTTCACATTTAAATGGTAAATCATGTAGATTTATTATAATTTTAATAAATATAAAGAGGGCATGCATTTACCACAATTTTGCAATCAGAAAAGATGAGCCAATTGAAAATAAAAAGCCAACTCTTTATTTTTCTTACAGAACTTTCTTCTTAGGGTACACATCAAAAGAGTCCATGTGTGTATTACATCAGTGCATGCAATACCTAATGTTTCATGGATTATCTCAATATGATCTAACTGCAAATAGTTCAAAATGAAAATGGAGGTTTTTTTTGTATGGAGTAAACACAGAATTGGGGAAACCATACATGTTCACAAAATATCTGAAATTTGCTTTCTGAACTTACTCTGAGGAAGTTTCATTAACCCTGTAAGCCTTAATTTTCTCATCTCTTAAATGGTGATAATAGTATATGTTGTTTAAAATTGTAGAAATTAATACAGATTATACAATTAAAGACCTTGGTGTATATAGCACAGACTCAAAAAGTATTAGGTTTTACATGCTGCTATGCCCTGGTACAATTTCATGAACTCCTTGAGCATGTGATAAATTGAATAAATCATGTTTTGTAGAAATCAAAATAATTCAGTTTTAAAGCCTAGATTTTTCTTTTTTATGTCTCTATTTTATTAAATTCAGGAAACATAGAACCTAGAGAGCAAAAGCATTACTGCTCTCATGTATTAAGTTGAAATAGAGACTAGTTTTGAGAGGGTTAAGATGGTCCCTTTAGGAGGTACAGTTAAATGGTTCCCTGAATACACAAGAAATCCATTAAGTATAGAATATATCTTTAAAATGTAATATGGTAAGTCCTCCCAGAAGCACAACTTAGTCTTCTAAACTAGACACATCAGGTGGGCAAATGCCAATTCTTTCATGGTACTAGAAGATCAGTTATTAAATTACCACTTTAATCAGGCCCTTGTGGCCATAGAACTAATGCTCCTTGTAAAAATTTAAGTTAGAATGACACAGGAATTTGCTTACCTGATTGTTTATGCATAATTATCACTAATTATATAAATCTGCTTTGTCTGCATTCCATTAAGTACTTCCAAAATGTCATTTTTTAAACAGCCCAACTCTGAGATGCACAGTCTACATACAGAAAGTTTCTTACATTTTACAATCCAGTTCAGAATTTTAATTAAATAAAATGAGAAACAATAACAGGACACCCATAATTTTACATAATGAGAATGCACTAGTCTCCTTGCCTTACATGATAAATGAAGACAACGGACAGGGTACTATCATTATCCAGTTTTGAAAACAACTGTTTAAAAAAGAACCTTCTAACATCTTTCCATAAAATTTTATTTTAAAAAATAAAATACAGCAAAAGGCAAGTACTCTTGGGTATTATTAATCATCTCCCAGGTAGGAAGAGAATGTGTTGGAAGGCTGCCCAGGGCACACCAATTTTTTCTCTTTTCCTGAATCACCATTAAGGTGCAATTAGTTTTCATTGAATTTAGGTATATTCTTGGCAAGTATAATATAAAATGCTTCTGCATCCTGGAGTTTAAAAGTATAGAAATAGCACACTTTTAAAATGCAGGCTAGGTAGCAACTACTTCTAATCAGAAGGTTCTTTCAGATATCATGTCTGAAAATGCATCATCATTGATATTACTTAAAAACATTCCCTTATCTCTTCATTCTGGACATTCAGAAGCAACACGGGGGTTAATCCCTCTTCTGCTTGGCTTTGGATACACCATATAGCCTGGTCCTACCTTACTGACGACAACATCTCAGCCTTTGTTGGCGCCTCTTCCTTTTGCAGATTTGTTAATAGCAATATGCCCTAGGATTTGGCTCTCTTCTTTTAATGACATCCTTTGTGTCATTATTTCATCTATTTCCATACTAAATGCTAATGACTACAGCCATATTTATGTCCGCAGCCATGACTTCTCCCTCGACACTCCTGTCAGCACTAGACTCAGAACACACTCCTGCCCATGTAGCATCGCTGATATATAAATGGCATTTCAATCTTCACATATCTAAAACAGAATTACTGATTCCCCAGATCTCCTGCCCCCATCTCATAGCATACTAGTTAAACCAAACTCAGGCCCAAAATCCTCGAAGTCATCTAGGGTATCTCTTGCCCTCATGTTCTACCCTGAATTCATAAGTTCGCTTGGCTCTTGCTTAGAAAAGGCTCCTCAGTTTTGATAGGTTACATCCCAATAAGCCCTACCTACTACCACCACAGCTTACCAATACAGTACATTGTGTATATAGGCTGTTTACCCTTTTGATCACTTTTCTTACTGTGGTTCACTGCAGCTGCTTGGCTTTGAGAAACAGAGTATTCCTAGCCTGAGGAAAGATCAAAGGTCAATTCAAAGTGCGGTTTCTACTAATACATGAAATAGTTCATACATTATAAGTTGGGGACCATTTGTATATCCCTAATCCATTTCTCTTCTCATCGCCAGCACGTCTACCACTTCGGTTTACAACACCATCATCTCTCATCTGCACTATTGAAACAACACTTGTACTTGCCCACCTATTGCCCATATGACTGCTAAAATAATCTTTAAAACCCTACGAAGAATCCATTACTCTTCAGCTCAATGTTCTCCAGAGGCTTCCCATTATATGTAGAGGTATAGCCATGCACATGACCATAGTCTACAAAACCCAGTGTAACTTGGCCCCATCCCTCCTTCTCACCTTATCTTACATCTTTCTCCTCTCCATTTGCCATATTCCAGCCATACTGACTTCCTTCTTCATTTCAACATGCTAAAGTCATTCTTGCAATGCTGTGCCTTCTGCTCAAAACACTATTACCCTAGATCTTTGCACAGTAGCCTCATTATTCTTATCTTATTAAAATGTCATTTTTTTTCTTTCATGAATCCTCATTCAAACTGCCTATGTTTCCTCAAGCCATTCTTCATTCACTGACTTCTTTTCATTTTCTTCCTAACACATAGGACTATTGAAAATGTCTATTTTATTTACCCATTTAGCATCTGTCTTCCCTACTAGAATACAAATTCCATGAGGGCAGGAATATAAATAGCTTGGCATATACAGTAGTTGGCATTCGGCAAGTATTTGTTGGTTGAATATTCTGAATGCATTCCTCACCATCATATACATGTAATGATTTACAGATACACTACATAATAAAATTAAACACAATAACTACACTTCTTTATATATAATAATTTAAAATAATGACGTTATGCTCCTGGTCATAGAGTTAAGAACTAGGAGGGCCTTAGAAACTATAGTGCAACAACCTAACTTTATAATGCCCTGAGGCTCAGAGGAGGGCTGTGAGACACCAAAGTTAAGAGACAGGTAGAGTCGGGTCTGCCCGGGGTCCTGATGTGGCGCTAGTACACAACTGCTCCATTTCATATGTTATATGTGGGAGATGGCATAAAACTCAGTGACTATACAGGAAACTGAAATTCAACAACACTTTGTGCAGCAAGCAAAAATATGACTTCAAACCATAAATTTGACTGATCTTAAATGAACACACGGGGGCTCCCAATAAAAGGCAACTTTTTAATTAACACTATGCCTGCTTTAGAATTTAAAAGGTCTTTTTAGGGACAATTGAAAAACATCTCTAAAGAATATCACCAGTAAAATCTTAACTGATGCTTACAATTTCTCTTCATAAACATTGCTAAAAATCACTTCAAAAATCCCCATGGCTGTATCTGGCTATCTAGGTGATTTTAGTTTAGGGACATACTGACTCTTAGTTTAGCTTAGGGACATACTGACTCTTAGGTAGCTTGATCTAAGATCCAGGAAAATCATGCTCCAGATAGAAAGGATAGCAAGGCTGAAAACTCAAAGGTGATATTTCTTGAGAGAGGCCTGAGCCACATTCAATTTTGGGGACCTCTGGCATTTTTTTTCTCTTTTTCTTTTTGGTACTGGGGATCAAACTCACGACCTTGTGCTTGCCAGGCAGGAGCTTGTGCCATTGTGCTAAATCCTCAGCATATTTTTCTTTTAAAATAAGGATATGTTGAAGTGGAATTACACAAATTATAGACTTTTAAATATTTATATTGAAAAAATTAATGCTAACCCCCTCCAAAGACTATTATAATAACAGGATTCACAAAAATATTTATTCTTCTTACACTGAAAGTGAGGCTGTACAACTTCCTGTGCCCCACACTTCTTGCTACCCTGAATGTGAGTTTTCATGGTGAGTATATGTAAATCACTCTAAATCTCAGACTCTTTATGAAGTTGGCTTTTTCTGGCTCAGTGGCCCTCTAGTACCCACAACCAGCTTTGTGGATCTGATTTGCTTTGCTTTTTGCCTCACCACCCCTGCAATCAAGCAGATGAGGAGAAGATGGAAAGGAATCGGGGTAACCTTGGCAGCAGAAAGCCACTGGAAGTCAAGCAAACAAAAGGTGAGTGCGGGATGGAATGTGTTCAGTTTTAGAACTCTGAAACTGACTAAATAAAAGCAATTGATGTGACAATGTCTGTCTTCTTGGCCTGCTGCTTTTGTGTTTCTGGGGGTGAAAATCAAGTTGCTGCTTGAAATTCATAGTCACCTAACTAAATAAAGATAATCTGGTCTCAAGGACAAATTCTGACTCACTCATTCCAGTCATCAACAGAGACTAAATCAAATTACCTGTGTACTAGAATGAACTGCACAGGCCTCACTAGAGTTGCAGATATATATTTGCAAAGATGTATCTGTCCCCAAGAAAGAAGCCATAGGAGAGAAAGGAGGCCAAACCCTTCCTGAAGAGCTGTGGAACAACTTGTCAAACAGCAGTGTGTGTGTGTGTGTGTGTGTGTGTGTGTGTGTGTATCTGAGGGAAGTGAGAGATGAATAGTCTGAGGTCCTTTTCAACTTCAGAAAATTACCTCTGTACTGGAGCTGCAAGGTAGCTCAGCTTTCTTCCAGAGAGACTTATTTCAGGTCTGGCTACCTTTTCACCCAGTCATAGGAAAAAAAGAGATGCTTGTAATACAATGCAACAGTGTTTCTATTCGTTGTTTTTAGTGAAACTACCATCTAATAAGCTTTAATTCCTAATCATTCTTAAAAGACTGTTGTTTAATCAAAGATAATGATCTCAGGGAACTTGAATCACCCACCACATGAATTAATTTAGCAATATGAATCCCTCATCATATTATCTGTATTTCTTTCAGTATTAATTAGAAGCATTTTCCAAAGAGAGTGGAAGTTTCAAGAATGACCAGGATGCACCACTTTCCAACCCACCAGAGATGCATTCCAAGAGCCTGGCAGATCACAGAAAGATTTGTTTTGGTTAAAGATCACTGGCTGACAATCATTCAAATTTGGGGTGCTTACATATTTTTAATTTTCATACAGCATAAACAAAAAACCATAAGAAAATGGGCATATAACATTAACAGAAATTCACAGAAAAGAAAATGTGATTCTGAAAACAAAGACAAATGGTTCACTCTCATAAGAAAGGCAAACAAAAGAAGAAATATCATTTTTCATTTCACAGATTAGTGAACACCTGCAAGTTTGTTACTATACAAGCTTTTGAGTCTATGAAGAAACATATTCTTATACAAAACAAGTCCAAATATCAACTGATATAACTTTTAAAGGGGACAGTTTGGCAGTATTTCTCAATGATACAAATGTTTGACCCAGAATTCCACTACTGTAATTTATATTAAAGATATGTTACATGGGCATATAATAGATATGAAAGAATATTTATTACAGTTAGGAGTATTTCCAGTAGTACAATGTTGGAAATAACTAAAATGTGTGCATGTAATGACTCAACACAATTCAAATATACATACATGAAGGATTGTTTAAATAAATTAGAGATGTACCAATGCAAAACATACCACACAGGTAGACAGTGATGAACTATTTGTTTTGCCAATATGGAAAGGTCTCTAAGAGATATTTATTTGCAGTGAAGAATAAAAAAATATAAAAAGTGTTTATACTTCTGTGTTTCATTTTAAAAATGAAAATTGTGTAATATGAGTTTATATGTACTCATATTTGCATAAAGAACATCTGGAAGAATTCTAAAGAGCTAACGAAGTTGCTATTCATTTTCTGTACACAGTGAGAACTGGCTGGCTGGGGGATATAGAAAAGTAAGGGTCTTCTTGCTGTAGACTATTTTATATTTTGAGTTTTGATTCATATGCACCACAGCCTATGTATTTTGAATTTGCCTTCTCAAAAAGAAAAGTAAGCCATAAAATATGATTGATTGAGAGTTTACAATTTCCAGATTTCCAAAAGATATATTGCATATATTACTGAATACACTTTAAATTTTCTTCAGCTACTTTCTTTGGCAAGGAAATCTAATACAAAAAGATAAACACTGAAAACATTTCATGAATTCATGTGCATAATGAAACACTTATAAAGATCTACTAGTGGATGTAGAGAATTTTGTGAGAGTTAACATTGATTAAATGTCATAGTTGTAAAACAATTAGGAACTACAGTTTATTAGATGGAGTTTACTGAAAAAAGAAAAAAAAAAAAACCACCACCAGCTACAGTAAGAAACAAAATCTAAGATGTTCAGTAGTTATCATATATCACTTAGGAAGACATATAAAGGATATATTAAGTTTTAAATAGATTTCCAATACCAGGAAATTCAAATTCCTACTACTCTATTGCTATTAAAAAATGATGCTCAAGGAGATATGAAGGAAGGTTATTTGAAATAAAAGTATGAGACATTTCCTTAAAGATTTTCTGTTATTGTCATTGCTGTTTCAGTTGTTTGAGGTGTTTGTTGGCTAATCAAAAATGGAAAAAAGAATCAAATGAATCAAAAGACAATACAAAATAAGAAAAACTGGAGTGTACACATTACATTCAAATGAAACAGGGTGAATATAGGAATAGTTCAGTAGCCATATATAGGCAAACAGCACTAAGTTCAACTAAGTTGATTTTCTCTCTTAAAAAAGAAGTTCAAACCTACATAAAGTACTTTTAGATGGCACATAATGTTCACAGCCCACAATTATAAAATGACATATTGAGAACTAGCTACTAGAGGTTAGGGCCAAACGGGGCATTACAGATTCAGAAAACAATGGACATAAATAGAAAGAGCCATTATGGGTATTTTCCTCGAACTTTCAGAATCAACAACAAACGTCAGAGAATTTTGCTCTCTTTCTAGTGGCACCTTTGCCAAATCAGCAACACAATAGTTTGGTTTTTTTTTTTTTTTTTTTTTGGACTATAAAACTTTCTAACCTACTTTATTAACTTATTTTTGAGACAGGATCTTGTTATGTCTTACAGGCTGGCCTTTTAAATCCACTACATAGCCCAAGGTTGGCCTTGAACTCCTAGTGATCCTCCTGCCTCAGTCTCTAGAGCACCAGCACAATATTTGTACTCAAGGTCCACTTCAAAAAGAATGGAGCAATGACCTTCCAAGTCTGTGCCATGTGCCAGGAGTAAAAGAAAGGGGAAAGATAAATGAACACAGGAGGTAAATCAGTGAAGAATATTAAATGACCAACTTATCAAATTTTTTCACTCCTGTCTGTCTTTTGTTAAAAAACCAAAAGAAGGGAAGAAAAAAATTGAGGGCAATTATGAAGCAAAGGCCTTCCAAAAATTGTTAGACAAGCGAGTGACTAGATCCTATTCATCTAACTACTAATTTGCCCGAAAATGAGAAATCATCTGAAGAGAATTCCTTATGCACAGAAGCTAAAAAAGAATGAGATTTAAAAATACTGGTTTACTATTAGATGGCTTTCATTGTTGAAGGAGTAGGAATAATAGACCCTTTGGATTGAATTTACTGTCTTTCACAAATCTTTAATTAGAACGTGTTTAAAGAAAGCATTTCCCAGCCGGGCGTTGGGGCGCACGCCTTTAATCCGAGCACTCAGAAGGTTGAGGTAGGAGGAGTGTTGTTAGTTCGAGGCCGGCTTGGGCTACAAAGCGAGCGCAAGGCCGGCCTGAGCTACACAGTGCGAGCCTGCCTCAAAGAACCAGGACCGGGAGTTTGGCTCAGTGGCTTAAGCGCCTGTCTGCCAGGCACGAGGTTGTGAGTTCAATCCCCGGTGCCACAAAAAAAAAAAAAAAAAAAAAAAGGAAAGCATTTCCCAGTTTTAATGCAACTTTACACCTATTATTTCCTTTGATGAGCTGATATCACTATATAATATAGATAACGTATGGATGCCAAACTCAGCAGCATTAAGACCCCTGCTCAAGGTTACAAGGTAGAAAGAGGTAGAGATCCAAGTCCCATCCCTGACTTCAAAAATTACGTGCTTTGCGTTTCACATATCCTCAAGAACATGAATGCGTGCAAGTAACAGTACCTCAGCAATCTTAGTAAACTGAGCTATTTAGTTTCTTTTTGACTGAATAGCTAGAACTAAAAGGTAATCCAAGTATCTCTGCCAATGGTCTGTGATGCTGATTCAAGGTCAGTTATGAAGAAACATAGACTCATTATCATCATTCAAGACCTTTGATTCCCCATTAATTTCAAAAAGAATAGTGTAATTTTGAGCTGTGAGCTGAGAAAGGTTTCTTTTATTTTGTTTTATTCAGATTCCCAAGTAGGCTGCTTTAGAAACCTTGGATCTCACCTTCCAGACATTCCACTTTAGTAAAAGACAGGTGTCAGCAATTAGAGACATTCAAAAAATAATAAACATAACTAATGAGCCAGCAGGAATGAGCTTATATTCTAGGGAACACTTGTCTAAGGATATTGCATTTTTTGAGAGAGATACAATATTCTCAGAGAAGTTTCACCCAGAAGATGAGAGAGAGAGAGAGAGAGAGAGAGAGAGAGAGAGAGAGAGAGAGAGAGAGAGAGAGAACAAAATAGAACAATGGGAAACTGGAGACAAGTACCCTCTCCCACCCCATTCCCAAGCTTCTTGACTTAATGGTCAAGTGGAAAGGGAAGCAGAAGGGGCTTTTATCTCATCATAAGTGAAGGGGTGGTTTGCAGAAGTTTTTTTTTTTTTTAAATTCTGGAGGCTGGAGCAGGAACTTATTTACTGAGAATCTTTACTTATTCAAATCTCTCTAATTGGCTCAGATTTATGTTCTCTCTAGTGCCCATGGTAGTAGGTAACCAATGGATTAAAAATTCAAAGAGATTATTGTGTTTAGAAAAGATTCAGCTTATCTTGGGAGAGCACTTTTATAAATTTCAGTGCACAGTAACTCGATTTTAACAACTATTACACTGTGGTAAAATATACATGACATAAAAACTACCATTTTAAAATGTACAGTTTAGCGGCATTAAGTATACTCACATGGTTGTGCAATCCCATCGCTCACACCTTCAGAACATTTTCATTATCCCAATTGAAACGGTCCCCATTAAACAACAACTCCTGTTTTCCCCTGCCACCAGTCACGAGCAACCTCTACTTTCCATTTTTATGAATTTACCTATATTGTAGGTGCTTCACATCAAAAGACTCATATAGCATCTCCTTTTATGCCTGGTTTTTTTCTCCTTAGCTTATTCACAAACCATTTATGTCATATGCTAGCATGTATATAATCTCATTCTTTTCATGACTGAATAATATTTCATCATATGCAATCATATTTTGTTTATCCTATTAATAAATGTTTGGTTTTTGTCCACTTTTTGGCTAATATGAATAATACTGCTATGAATACTGCCATACAAGTAACTGTTTGAGTCCCTGTCTTCAAATTTTGGACTACATACAGTAACCAGGAATGAAATTAGAAAACATATGATCACATGGCATGCTTAACTTTCTGAGGAACTTTCAAACTGTTTGCCACAGTGGTGGCACCATTTTATATTCTCACTGGGAATGTTCAAGAGTTTCAACTTCCGCCTATTTCCCTTGATTCCTTTTTTTAAAAAAAATAGTCATTTTAATGCCTGTAAAGTAATATTGCATTGTGGCTTTGATTTGGATTTCCCTAATGACCAGTATTACTGTTGAGTATTAATTTTTGTGTATGTGGTGATGTGTGTAATACCTTTGGAGAACACGCAGTTCTGCATCTAATGTCTAGCAGTAGTTAAAGAAGTTATTTCAAGTCCTTGGTCATCTTTGAAGTATTTGTGTGTGTGTGTGTGTGTGTGTGTGTGTGTGTGTGTGCTTCACTTTATTGTTGTTGAGTTCATAAAGTTCTTCATATATTTTGGATACTGATCTTTTGTCAGACATTTATTTTGCAAATATATTCTTTCAGTTCATTAGTTGCCTTTCACTCTGTCAGTAAAGATCTTTGATGCAAAAACTTTTTATTTTGATCTCTAATTGTATCTTTTTTTCTTTTGGCACATGTGCTTTTGAGGTCATACCCAGAAAACTACTGTAGTGACTCCATATTCACTAATCTTTGATACCATTACTGAGCAGCATTCCTAAGTTTCTCTATAAGCATGCTGGCTCCAGAAACATTTCAAATAAGTGCAATATGATAGGCTAAAATGGAAACACACATGGGAGACTTAACATAGGCTTCTAATTGCCCTTCATTTAGGGTCCAAACTCTATGGCATTTTCCCTTTACCCTGCATGATCTATCCATGTGACCCCCCTAGCACCCACTCAGTGAAGGAAGGAGTCAGTGTGCTAGCTTTGAGCTCCCATGGCAACTTTAATGTTGTTTACCACAAGATACACTGCAGAGAGCTGTTTCTTCCTCTAGATTTGAAATCCAAGAGGACAGTAACTATGTCTATAATTTATTTTTATCACTATATCCTTAATAGAATAATTTCCAACAAATAGTAGGTGTCTAGTAAATATCTGCTGAATGAATGGATGAAAAAGACTAACAGCCTTTCCAACACGCAGTTCTGCATCTAATGTCTAGAAGTAGTTAGAGAAAATATTTTTCAGGAATTCAGATATACACTGGTACTAGAAAACTTGCACGCCATGTTTCAAGACCCTGAATTTTCCCTCCAGCACCAACTTGCTCACCACCAGAAACACAAAATCTTTACATGTTGGGATATAATATTTATAGACATAGCTTAATTTTTCTTGTATTATCAATAATTTTTCTTCTGTGAAGTTTCTTTACCAAACTTTTAATCAACATGGTATTCTAAGCCCTTAATAAATATTAATATATTTAATCCTCACCAACAGCATGATGAGGTATGTGATATTATTACCTGCAGTATTCAGAGACTGGAACAGAAGCACAGTGTTAAGTGACTTACCCATGGTCACATAGCTACTTACTGGGCTTGAGCCTATTTCAACTTGGTCAGTTATTACCACCTGTTGGTTGTGACATATTCCAACTAAATGTGAAACAATACATACTTGAACATTTCAGTCCTAAAAGAATGGTCGGATAATAAAACTTATGATTTTTTAAATTAGGCTCACCTCCCTCTTAGATTTATGGTCTGATTTCCCTCCTGGGAACCATAAATTTCCTAAGTGATATTTGCACATCCTTTATTCCCTGACTCTTTTTAGCTTTCTCTCTCAGAACTTTAGCCCACTTCTTTAGTCATTCTGTGGATAGGTTGCTGGAAGCCCTGCACATTCCAGTTTCAGATGAACCATATTTATCTTCAGGGATAAACTCAGATTTTCTATTTGATTTCTAATGCCTCATTTTCAATTTAACCAATGTATTCAAAGGAGTATAAAAAATGACCCTTTGGTACTTTTTTCAGTCTTTGCTAGTAGAAACTCAGCTTATCATTCTGTAGGTATATGTGATTTTTTCCCTTTTAAATTTGTCTTTTGGTTATCTTCAGTTAAAACTAATCTTTCACCATGTTAGTATTATAGCACAGCAAAGTATTTCTTTAAAAAAATTTCCTCCTTCCCCATCTTAATTTATTCAATCATACACTCAGATATTTATTTAGCAAATTCAAAAGCCAAAGCAATGTGCTTTCAAATGGGAATACAGAAAGAATTCGCCATGTAGGGTCAGGGAGGATCCAACCAGAAGACAACTAGTCAGCCTCCCTGGTGAGCAGCACAAGTGGCCCAGATTCCAGCAGGAGAAAGATCAGCGTCTCCTGTGAGCCTAACTGCACACGGGCTGAGAATCAATCCCCTTCCCCACCCCCTGCCCGGGTAAGCAACCTGCTGGTTTGAAGTACCAGCTAAGTTGATAGCAACTAAGGTACATAAAGCAACTAAATGCTTGTATTGTTTGGTTGATTTTGAATGCCTGGGGCCAGCAGTCTGAGCATCTCTTGGGAGGATGACAGTATGCAATGTAGCAAACACGGGGGATTTTCTTTTATCTTGTCTTTGAGGCCCAACATTGTTCTCACTGTTTTGCTTTATTCTAATTGGTTTGCTTTATTCAGTATTCTGTTTTGACTGATTTTATTCTGTTTTGATTTTAGTTTGATTTTGCTACACTAGATGGAATGGTCAACTATTGTGAAGATAACAAGATATACTCTAGTAGCTATTGTTTTCCTAATATCCTGCTTTGAAGTTCTGTACCAGTTCTACTGCTTTGTTTTGATTGACTTTGTTCTGTTTTGTTTTGTTGGATTTTACTATCTTTAAAATA
>RJWM01017489.1:0-43000 GCA_004363535.1 Dasyprocta punctata | reverse complement strand
GTCCAGAATGGTACCAAATTAGAAATCCAAAAGTGTAGCAGAGCAGCCCAATTAAATATTCATTTAATGAAACACTGCATAACAACAGAAATGAACAGATACTTCTACACTCAACAACATGAAGTGGATCTCATGACCAACAGTCCACAAAAGAAGACACAAAAAGGACAAGGCTTAATCATGCTCATCCCAAGCTCAAAAGCAGGTGAAGCTGCATTACAATGTTTAGAGACACAGACTTGGATAATGGAAATCTTTTTCAAAAATTAAGGAAATGATTTCTAAAAAGGCAGATGGTGGTCCCTGTGGTAGGGACAAGGAGGGCAAAGACTGGAAGGAGCACAAGAAGCAACAAGAAGGCACAGACCTTATTCTACTCCTCCCATACAAGGGCACTGTGAGTCTTTAAGTGAATCCATGAAACCAGACAATAATATTCCATACATTTTCCTTATTGTGTCAAAACCTACATTATAATGCTTTTTAAACAGAAGCAAGAAAATGAGAGTTTTTGATTACAGTACTTCTGAGGGAAAAGAAAAAGGAGATGAAAAGATAGACAGGAAAAAACAACTTGAGGATGATGCGTAAGGTCGTCATACAAAGAGAAGCCGGAGACAGAGAAGCCAAGGAGGACTTTGGGACATACTCAGCTAGAAATTTTTGTAGTTGTATGATGTGAGATTTGACAATGGTGTGACTTTTACCTTCCTATTGTCTCATATTTGATTGGCCTCATTAATATTTTCCTCTACGCCCCAGTACTTGGAGCTTGCAAGTATTTATTGGCCAAATTATTTTACTTACTCTTTCTTGGAGGAAGCAGATTCTTCTTGAAGATATACTTTTATAGAATGCCTGAGAATATCATATAACTTTCTACTTACAGCACATTAGCAATCTTGGTACTTAATGAATGGGTATTACTGAAAGGAAATGTAAGAATAAGCACTGCTTACCATGTGAGACACTGCTAAAGAAGCCTGCTGCCAGGTGTCCATGACCAGCTTCTCATTTGCCTCGAAGTTTAACACTATGTTTTCTAGTGAATAATCTGTCTTGTGTTTCAGTATTGCTCTTACTTTTGGTTTGGGCATAGCTGTTTCTGGAGAAATGGATACTCGAGGAACTGGAGGATATCTTTGAACAACAAAACAAAACAAAACAAGAAGAAATAGATTTTATTTAACAGAATTCTATTTTTGTGATCATGTTACTTTGTGAATTCTGTTACCTTGTTCTAATGTTCAATTTCAAAGTTTCCCTGGAAGAATTCTTTAGAGGGGGAAAAGACTACAAAACACTGTATTCCTATTTCTGTGACCTAGACTTTTAATAAGAGAAAACTCACAACAAACAGTAAAACATCATTTTCAGATTTAATTTTCAGTAATTATAAAGAGGAAGATTAAACAACAGTGATTACGAAGAAAATACAGCACTGAGGTTTTTCTAGGGCATAGTCTTCTAATGCGGTATAAGCTCACAGAATTGCGCATTACTTCTTAAACTAACTAGTATCATCTGACATCCTAAAGTGGGTATTGAATAGGGTAACATGACACAAGTGGGGAGTGAATGGGGTTATGGTAAAAAGACAGCCAGGCTTTGGTGGTGGGTGGGGTAGAGTTCCACTCTCTCCTCTCTGGAATATGGATGGTGAAAGTTTTCTCTTTGTTTCGTCAAGTTCTGTAACAACACAGAGTTAAGCCCTCCTTCTGCCTTCCTTAACCATATTGCTGTTCCTACATAGAAATTTTAGAGCTATCCTTGAGAATATGTCACATGTAAGGATCCCAGAATCTCAAAGGTTAACTGAAATAGAGCTATACAAGGTATAATGTTTTTGTGATTGGAAATGTCCTTTGGTGACAGAAATTTTAAAACACTCAGCTTAGAGAAGGGATAAGGAAAGAGTACTACCAAGTATACCTTTGTCAAAATGAGAGTCAGGGTCAACAATAGTTACAGTATTGGTTTTGTGGATTCAAGTGAGGAGACAGCAGTGATTTGGAAAGACAGATACACACTCCAACAAATGATTAACTTGGTCTTGTTTTGAAGTATTAGGCAACGTTTCTTGAATTTGGCATTCTGGTTCTTATAGTGCTTGAAATTCTGACAGCCGACCATGTCTATAAAGTTGGCATATTGAGGACCCACTGTTTCTCTACTTATATATTTAATTACATTTTAATAATCAAATACTGTTAAATCAAATGATGCTAAGTTAGTTCAAATGCAGTAAGCTTGTGTGACCATCTCTATATATTTAATAAAGTACTACGTTTGTTTCTCAACAATTTCATTTGCAAGACAACAGTACTGGCATATCATGCAGAAAAAGAATTTGAGTTTCTGATTCCTTTACTGGGAAAAGAAACTGTTTTATTTATCTCTTTCATGGTCAGTAGATATAAACCTGGACATAGCACTTGACTTTCTGAGGCTCAGTCCTTTTTGGATAATACAAATATAATAATATTACTACTACTATTCATTATCAATTAAGTTACTATGGTTATATAATGTTACTATAGTACTATTATTGTTAGAAGATTGTGGAAGGAATAAAGTAGAAATGGTATGAAAAGATGCCAAACATTGTACTTGTTTCTCTGTATGTGTTTCAGACTGTGGTTAATTGGTTGGTTAGTTGATTGGTTGATGCAGCAAGTAACTGATAGTTCCAGCAGATAGCCACAGCAGTGATTTGAGGTTGAGATTGGTACAGAGTTCTTCTGCAGAAAATAAGAACTGGCTGTTCTTTGCAGTTTTATTCTACCTAACCAACATTAATAACTTCCCCTATGACTTGCTATGTTGTGCTAAGAACAGAATGCACTGCCACTCTAGACAGTGAAACTTGGCTGCTTTTGATGATGCTGATGGTTCATATTGCCCTTGGAACTTTTCGTTATTTTTAATTTCAAAGCTCTTATTCAGCAGCTTGCCAAATATTTCTCTTAAATTCTTATCAAGAAAAGTACATACACTTTCACTCTTGTGTGTTTTTGCACACACAGGTGCCCAGTAGGGTTAAGATGGACCTAGGTAAAAGAAGTCTAGAAAGAGAACAAATAGACCTTTGATCATTACATAGCATTATTGTGTTCAGTTAACCTGAAATCTCTTTTTGGAACAAGGCAGGGTAAAATAAACAGTAAAAACAAGGAATACACCTAAAATATTGAGTCATTATTACTAATCTCAAGTATTCTGAGTCTCAAACAGTTCCAAATGGTTTGCAGATTTTATTTTTTGTAATCTTCACAACAACCTTGCTTTACAGTTAAGAAAACTAAGGCTTAGAGTTGGGGTGACTTGACCAGAAAAGGAAATTATCTTAATTTATTTATAATAGTTAGTAAGTGACAGATCCAGAATTCAAACTAGGGCTAAGTTTGAATTATATTCACTATCCTACTTTTAGTTTGTGCTACTTAACCCCTATCACATGTATTGATTGACCAAGCTTGTAAAAAGCACAGAACGTCAATATAAATTGTATAGTTTATCTTCTTGGAGTTTAAAATTGGCATTTACTGCCTGTGTATTGTTTTAAAACATCCTTCCTTATTTCTGTTTTGATAACTACAGTTTATTTTTTTGTTTACATGGCTTGCCTATTGACCATGAGAAAGTATGAGTTTAACTCTTACTTTTATCAATTTCTTTTTAATTGATTAATTTACTTCTTAAGGATTTAGAAATCTACCTCTTAATTGCTTTATTTTAATTCTTGCAAAAATAAGTTTAAAAAATCTCTTTTAGAGTTTTATGGTTCAAAACACATCATGACAATTACCACCATTACTAACTTCTATTTCTTGGTGACAGTTTTTATCTGTTTGCAGCTTCTCACAATTTGCGATCTTGCTCTTCCTCTGTTCCCCACCCACCAGATCTATTGAAATAATTATTGACAAACTTTTGTGTTTCATAGGATTTATTTGGCTGAAAATATGATTTGATCTATCTCAACACCAACTTCATTTTCTTACTGGCAGGATTCTGATTTTAGGATATTAATAAATCTGTCTCATGGGATTTTAATCATTTATGATTGAGATTTTATCACTTTTCAGTGTCCTAAAAAGACACATAAACCTTTTGATTTTTATTTACATGATATTATAAACACACACACATGTGCGCGCACGCACACACACACACACATGCACTGTTTTTGACTCCTTTCATAAAGTGCTACAAGTTCACAATCCCTTACCAGAGATTATTGGAGCTAAACATATTTCAGAATTTTTATGAATCATATATTTCCTAATCCCCACAGCAAAGAGTGAAGGCACTTCATAATAACCACACTCACTGCTGCAGCACAAGGAGTACATATTCTGTATAAACAAATAAACAATCCATATTAATAGTCTTAAATGATACATTGAAGTCACAAAAAAGAGTTCAGGTTTTAGAACTTTTCTGAGCTTCTGAGTTTTCAGGAAAAGGAGTTTGATATTTTTGTTAGTAATCATAACTTGAAATCACAAAGCTTTATGTTTATAGTGATTACTATGTAACATGATACTTGCCTTACCTAATCTGGGTTTCTGAAACATCTTTAGCATCCGGTTGAACCAATGTGATTCTAGTAAATTTCTTATTGTCCTCTGTAGGGCTTTTGCATTCCATTGCCCTATAATAATCTTGAAAGAATCTCTTCGTATCCTGGAAACGGTTCAGTTCTGCCTTTAATAGTAAATGTTACTGTTAATACCCAAGAAAGAATAGACCCATCCATAGATATTCCTCATGTAATACTCAGTGAGTACCATTTTAAAAACATTTAGGTTGAACTTAATTTTCTGGAAGTTAAGAAAAAGCATTGGTTGCATTTGTATATATAAATTTTCATAAAATGAAAGATAAGTGGTGATTTTGTGCTCTCTGTACTTATTGAGCATATTCCACTTAACAATGTGACATTTCTATGTCTTTTTATATTGTGACAAAAGGTTACATATACATTACACTTTAAGTAGTGCATATGTTCCATTATTTTGATATTAGGAATTTTTTCTATGTCTTAATCAACCAATACATTAAGAAACATAAAAGTGTCTTCTTTGTCATAGATAACATGTTAGTTGATTTGGGGGACATCGAAAGTGCTACATATAGAAATACAAAAACGAAAAACAATACTAGATTCTGGTACTCTAGGACAATATAGCCTGATTGTGGAGACATGAAAAACAATAATGTAAAGCAATATAAATAGTTCTCTTTTTATACTTCCCCTCTTGATCAATATATAAGATAGTATTATAATTTTTCCATTGGTTACAAGTAAACTCCTGTGCTGGGTTTGCCAGTTAAGTAGCTTGAGGGAAATGGAACAGCATAGAGGAGCTGGTGACAAAATGAGTGTCAATAACTTACATGTGGTGACTTCCTATCTGTACATGTCATTTCTGCTGTGGTATGCATGTGCTGAAATACATACATAGGAAGATTTTGCACGTAGGAGGTAGACAATACTACAAACACAGACCTTACGTTTACCAAACCATTCTCCTACTAGATATTAGATCATATGACCTACTTATGCTTTTTTTCAGTAGTATAAAGTCCAGCCTCCAGACTGGGTTAGGTGGTGAGGCTGCTTAAGTCAGTATCTGAGGAGTAAATTATTGAACTTTTATGCAGATGTATTCCATGATATGTAGTTATTTCTAGAAATATCTTTAAGTAAAACAGCAAAACTGACCTCATGTTCAAAGCTTTTTACTGAACCTAACCAAAGGACATTTATGAAGGTATCCACTACAAATGCCAAAATTGCATTATCAGAGATAGCATTGCACTATCATATTTAGTACTGAGAACAAAGAAATGACTGCTTTTGTACTGTAGTCTGCCACAAAACACATTGGTTCAATACACTTCTTTGTAATACAGAAAAAGATAAGCCAAATTGCTCCTGAAAAGCTGTCGCTTGCATTATTATACTTTTCTAGCTAACTGACAGAAACAGGAAGCATTTCATTTTGTTAATTTGAATCTATTTTATAAAACAGAATGAACATTCACATAGTGTTTTAAATTACAGAACATATTTTAGTATTCTTGGATTTTGAGCATAAATATATGTTTAAAATTTTTCAAACTAGTATTTTGAAATGACTAGGAAAACAGCATTTTTCTTTTTCACTGCAAAGAACCCAAATTGAGCTTTTAAATATTCAAATATAGAATAATCTCATAGTTTGACAATTAAAACTGCAGAAAGAAAATGAATCTTGAAAATTATACTTAGGAAAACTGGCACAATACCATATTACAATGAAAAAGGCAAATAAAAACTCAATCTGTACAAATTGGATACTGACAAATAGCCTTGGAGAGCTGAAGGAAAGTGTGGAACGGATTAAAAAAATCATTAGTCATTAACACATAGCATTATATTATTTGGTAAATAAATGTAGAAATGAGGAAATTATTTCCTTCTTAGCTTGGCTGAACTCTTTAATAATGATTAGGTTTAAACCAGGGATGATGGCACACACCTTTAATCCCAGCACTCGGGAGGCTGAGGTAGGAGGTGTGTTGTGAGTTCAAGGATGGTTTGGGCTACAACATGAGTGCTAGGCCAGTCTGAACTACATAGTGCGAGCCTGTCTCAAAAATACTAGGGCCAGGAGTTTGGCTCAGTGGCTTAAGCATCTGCCTGGCAGGTGCAAGGTTGTGAGTTTGATCATCAGTGCCACAAAAAAGTAAATAAATAAAAATAACTAAAGAAATAAAAATAAAGAAATAAACCCATAATGATTAGGTTTAGTTGATTCTATTTTATTCAATTGGTATTTGGGACTGTGCTGGTTGAAATTTGTGTCTTAGGTTTCCCTTACTATAGTGATTAATTTAGAAGAGACTAATTTACTTTAAAGGGCATAATTTGATTCATTTCATAGCTAAATCCGAATAAGCTGCTCATTATGGTTTAGACAGAGAATGCCTCCCCAAAGCTTTGTAGGCTCAGATGTGGGTCTTTTGGAAAGGGACTAGATTAAAGGGTCACTGTATTCATTGAGGAATTCATCCACTGGTGAGTTCATCACTGGTGAGTGTGCTATTGAAAGGTAGGGCACTGGACATGTGACATGGAAATTTTTATCATTGTCCCCAATGTTTCTTTTTACTCTTTGTTTCCTGGTCTCTGTGACATTAGTAGCTCTCCTCTGCCAGATCCTACTACCATCACTTACCTGCCTTGGAAATAGCAAACTACGCAAAGATTGAGTCTTCTGAAATTGAGCCAAAATGAATCTCTCCTCCTTTAAGTTGTAGGCTTTAAGTATTGTGTCTGAGAAATGAGGAAAGTTATGAAGACATTGCCAGACTATATCCAGGATTCCCATATGGGAAAAGAAGTTCAATGTGTTCTACCTGAAAGTCCTTACATTAGGGTCTGGTATGTATTTAGTAAGAATTTAATGAATGTTAGCTTTTATTCACAGTTCTTTCCCTTTTCTTTTCTTCTAGATGTTGCTGGATATTACTTCAGTTTCTCAAGATGAGAGCCCTAAATCTAGATACTGGTGAAATGTAAGAGTCGAATGATTTCTAAAAGAGTTACGTATGGTTTGTACTCAAAAGAATGATTTCTAAAAATGGTCTACTCTTTGTGCCTTTATTACTGTGTTGAATTTCAGATATTTCTGCCATAAGCTTTTGACATACCTGTTCCCAGCACCTGATCTCTGCTTGTTCAAACTGATAACCTGAGAATGTTACCAGACTGGTTTAGGCTGCTTGGGGATCTTACCTTATTTATTTTTATTTTATTTTAGTTTTAGTTGTAATTGTCTTTATTTATGAAAAGTATAAGGACAAATATTTTATTTATTTATTTATTTATTTATTTTAAAGAGAATAAAACAAAACAAAACAGAATAAAACAAAGCAGATCAGAACAAAACAATGCAAGCAACACAGGACTTCAAAACAAGACAACAGGAAATCAACAGTGGTTACCATAATGTCTCTTGTTGTCTTTGAAATAGTTGTCCATATCTTCACACACAATGATTTCAAACAAAACAAAATAGTATGAAACCGATCAAAACCAAAGAATGAAAGCATTACAGCCTTCAAAACCAGCCAATAGGAAAACCAACAATGACTAGCATAATGTCTCTTGTTCTCTTCAAAATGCCTGTCCATACCTTCACACATACTGAAATCAAATAATACAAAACAGACTAAAACCAATCAAAACAAAGAATAAAAGTATTATTGGACTTCACAACAAGATAGTAGGAAATCAGCAACGGCTACCATAATGTCTCATTTTCTTCAAAGCAGCTGTTCATACCATCACATGTAATAAAATCAATTCTTGTAAACTCTTTAGGAGGGGTTCTAGGCAGGTATAAGATTATACATGTACATCTATCCTTTCTGTATTAGAGGGAAAAACAAAACAAAATAAAACAAATTACAACAAAAACAAGAAACAAAAGAGACAAATAAATAACAATAACTTAGAACCCAAAACACTAACAATATAGGCTTGCAAAACAAGGTGGTAAGAACATAACTAAGGTTGTTATTTTTGTATAGTTATCTTCAAAAGAGTTAGTCAGATTACCATATATAAACATACAAAACTGATCTAATCCTATGAATGTTAACTGTTTTGTTCCAAGAACTAATAGAATTAGTAATACAATCATTTTAGCTATCTTAAGTGTATACGTACAAACTTATATCTTTTTTCTTTTCCTTTCCTTCATTTCTCCTTTTCCCTGAGTTGTTTTATCCCCTTTGAGCAGTTTGTTACCCTTTTACAATATTTATTGAAGATTTTATATCTTATTTATTCTTTCAGTATCTTACACTAGGGAGACAATATGGTATTTGCACATGTGAATTTGATTTATTTCACTTATGAGTATGGTCTCAAGTCTCATCCATTTACCTATAAAAGCCTCAATATGATCTTTCTTTATAGCTGAGTAGTACTCCATTGTATAAAAATACCACATCTTTTTAATCTATTCTTCAGTTGATGGGCATTTAGGTTGTTTCCAAGATTTGGCTATTACAAATTGTGCTGCTATAAACATGAGTGCACAAATACCACTGTGATACAATGTTTTCATTTCTTCTGGCTATATGCCCAGAAATGGAATAGCTGGGTCAAATGGGACTCCCAATCCCAACTTTTTGAGAAACCTCAAGACTGATTTCCACAGTGATTGCATCAGTCTGCATTTCCACCAACAGTGCAGAAGAGTTCCTTTTCCTCCACAACTTCTCCAGCATTTGTTATTGATGGTTTTCTTGATCCTGGCCATACTTTCTGGAGTGAAATGGAATATCAGTGTTGTTTTAACTTGCATTTCTCTAATGACCAATGAGGCTGAGTATTTTTTCATGCATTTATTTACCATTTGTATTTCTTCAACTGAGAAGTGTGTATTTATCTCAGATGCCCATTTTTGGATTGGGTCTTTGAATTTCAGGGGTCTGATTTTTAAAAATTCTTTATATGTCCTAGATAGAAGTCCTTTGTCTGAAGGACAGTTGACTAAGATTTTTTTCCCAATTTATGGATTTTCTTTTCACTCTGTTGGAGATTTATTTTGACATGAAAAAACTTTTTAATGAGATCCAAGTTATTGATTCTGAGAAGTATTTCCTGTGCAGTTTGATTTTTGTTCATGAATTCTCGCCTACCCCTATATCTTCAAGATTTCTACCTACTTCTTCTTCCAGCAGATTAGTGTTTCTGTTTTAATATTTAGATCTTTGATCCATTTTGACTTTAGTTTAGTGCATGATGATAGGCATAGGTCTAGTTTTTTTCAGCATATGGAAAGCCAGTTTTTCCAGCACCACTTATTAAAGAGGCTATCTTTCTTCCAGAGAACATGTTTGGCTGCCTTGTCAAAGACAAGTGGCTGAGCGTGTTTGTAGTTGTGGTTGTATCTTCTAATCTATTCCATTGATCTTCAGGTCTATTTTGATTCCAGTACCATGCTGATTTTACCACAGTAGGTTTTTGGTATAATTTCAAGTCAGGGATTGTGATGCCTCCTGCCCTGCCTTTGTTGCCCAGAATTGCCTTTGCTATTCTAGGTCTCTTCCAGTTCCAGATGAATTTTAGGAATGCTTTCTCTAGCTCTGTGAGGTATGCTAATAGAATTTTGATTGGAATTGTATTAAATCTGTTTAACAATTTTGGGAGAATGGCCATTTTCACAATGTTTATTCTTCCTATCCATGAACAAGAAATATCTTTCCATTTTCTGAGATCCTCTTCAGTTTATTTTTTCAGAGTATTGTAATTTTCATTGAATAGGTCTTTTACTTCCTTTGTTGGATTGATTCCTAAGTATTTCATTTTTTTGGATGCTATTGTAAAGTGTGTGGCTTCTCTTATTTCTCTCTCGGTGAGTTTGCTGTTTGTGTACAGGAATGCTATTGATTACTGAGTGTTGACTTTGTATCCAGCAACATTACTGAATTTGGTTATTATACCTAGAAGTCTTTCAGTGGAGTTTTGTGGGTCTTCTATACAGAGCATCATGTCATCTGCAAATAATGATGATTTAACTTCTTCTTTTCCTGCGCTTATTCCTTTTATAACTCTCTCTTGTCTAATTGCTCTAATATTTCCAGCACTATGTTGAATAGGAGAGGTGATAAACTTTTGCACAATCCATGCTTTTCGTGTGAGCTCTGTCCTCTGGTGTTTGTGAACTCCTGAATTTCATCTGCTCTTTCCAATCCAGATTCCTAACATACCTGGATAGGTCTTCCTTGTCCTGATAACCTGGTTTATTGAAAGCTCTTGCCAGCATCACAGAGCTAACATAGGAATCTCCCTTTTCCTAAAAAATTACATTCTGAGACATCTGGTGAATGCTTCACTTTTCCATCTCTGCGACAAAATACCCAACACAGAAAATTGAGAGGAGGAGAGATTTATTTTGGCTCACAGTTCTGGTGAATCAGTCCACAATTACTGAACTCCAAGGCAGAAATGGCAAGGCAGAGAGTCATGGCAGGGAAACACTGCTCACAGCATGACAGCAAGGAAACAGAGAGAGCAGTGAGGAGCCAAGGATGAGAATACACGCTTGTAAGCTACCAGCAGTGACACACCTCAACCACCCAGTCCCCATCTCTGAATGTGAAACTTTTGGGGGACATTTTAGAACTAAATAACATACATACAGTGTGTGTGGACTCAACAGAGAGACAATTCACATTCCAGGTGAGATGGAGATTGAGATAGTGCAAAATGAAACCGCAAGAGAGTTTATCATGATCCACAGAATGGTGTGCAATTTCAATTTTGTGCATTGTGAATCTCTGGAATTTTCCATTGAATAATTTTGGACCACAAGACATAGTGGTATGGATCAGCAGTCTCAGCTACATCAGAGAACTGCTGAGGTAATTTGAAACCAGTCAAATGAGATCCTGCCTTGAAAATAAAGAAAAACTATACAAATATGCAAATGGGGAGGTCATGGTTGACCAAGGTCACTGAAACTATGACAAGTGAAACCATGCTAAGGGGACAATTATATCGATAAGGCTGCTCCTGCCTTTCAGGTTTCTGCTGGTGTTTCAGGCCTCCTGTGGTCCAGCCTGGGCACAATGGAAGGTCTCTTGGAAGGCGAGAACTGCAAGCAATCTTTGGTTATTTGTTGAAAAGTATTTACAGAACACCTTCTATGTACAACTTCTAGAGGTTGCCAGATAAAGCAGGTAGTGGGGAAGGGAAGGAGATATAAAAAGAATTAAGATGTGGCATGTACATGTACCAAATACCCGCAATGGAAGTACTCATTATGTATTATAAATATGGACTAATAAAAATAAAGTGTTCACATACATTTTATCTGGCATATATTTTATTTGAGAGGCAGGAGCTGCCTTGTTGATGTAATAGTCCCCTCACCATGTTTTCACTTGTCATAGTTTCAGTGACCTTGGTCAACCATGACCTCCCCATTTGTACACTTATATAGTTTTTGTCTGGTTTATTTTCAAGGTAGGATCTCATTAGTCAGGTAAATACTATCATTTCCTGCAGTATCTCCTTTTGCAAATTAATCAGTTGAAGACCAGAAATGTTTTCCATTTTCCATCTTCATTGCTATTCTTTTAGGAAAAATATAGTCATGTATGCATTGCTTTACCTTTATATATCCTTGATGTACACCTCAGCTTGATTTGATTTTATACAGGTTTCTGGTTGACACTAGGCTCCTGACTTTTCTCTTCTTAGAACACTTAGAGTATTTATTTATTTATTTATTTATTTATTTATTTATTTGCAGCACCGGGGATTGAACTCACAACCTTGCACTTGCCAGGGCAGGCGCTTAAGCCGCTGAGCCAAACTCCCCAGCCCTGGTTTTTTGAGGCAGGGTCACACTATGTAGCTCAGGCTGGCCTTGCGCTTGTGTTATAGCCCAAGCCGGCCTCGAACTCACAATGCTCCACCTACCTCAGCCTCCCGAGTGCTGGGATTAAAGGCGTGTGCCACCACGCCCGGCTCACTTAGAGTATTTATTGCAAAAATATTTCTCTGTCTTTTGAGATGTGAATTTTTTACTTTTATTTTTATTGGTCGTTATTTGCAATATATACTGACTACTTTCATTGTGGGTATTTGGTACATGCACATACTACATCTTAATTCTTTTTATATTCCCTCATCCCTCAACCTACTTCCTCCATCTCTTGGTACCCTTCCCATTTACAAAAGATCTGTTCAAAAACTTCTTAGCAGTTTTACAACTCCTTAGTCTTAAGACATTTGAAATGCAAGTGTCTCTGCCCTGTGTGAAGGTAGGAACCTATTTTCAGTGGATCCCTTGCTCCAAGTAAAATCCTAAGTCCAGTAATGAAGATAAGAAAATGTTTTCTTTTCCTTTGGGTGAGATCTGTTAACAAACACATGGCCTATGACCTCTCACACACCATCATACTCCAACTCTCAAAACTCCCTAGGACTATTTTGGCAAAGCTAGATGCCAAAGACAGGTCGGAGCTCTCTTCTCTGTTGCTGGCAGTAACATTGAAATAAAAGTAATGTCTACCTTCTTACCTTCTCTTGTCCAATTTTTGTTTAGTGGAGTATGAATATAAGTTAACTAGAGCCCTTTAATCCAGTAGTATTGGAAAATGTTTTGCTTTTAGAAATCAAATGCTCACTGGCTCTGATCTAGTCCATTGTGTAGGGTTGGGCTGGCCACACGAGGTGTCTGCTTTGAGAGATCAACTAGGTAAAGAGTTCAGTGGCAGACACTGTAACTGCTGTCCCTCTCCACATATCCAGGCCACCTGCAAGCAAAGCTGGTGAGTAGCAGCTTGGGGTGCTCCCTGCTTGGGTATGTGTTTGTCTGGGACCAAAATGATTTCTGTCAGCTAATTTTCTTGGCAAGTTGGAACACATACCAGGCAGAATGTTATGTATAAAATGATCCTTGAACATAACTCTAACACTCCCAAAGGAATTGTTTCATGAGGGATGCAGCTGTGGAGGGAGAAGTCTGTGTCACAGTGACTGGCCGCTCTTACCTGCATTAGTGAAGAGAAGTGGTTCATTGTTATTCTGAGAAAGTCTTGAAACCAGCTCTCATTAATGATATCAAGCCGCTCTTGCTCTGCCTTTTCCTTCCTGGCATCACAGATGTCCCACAGTCGGTCGCGCAGATCCTGAACAGAAAAGAAAACAGCATTGGTGTTGTTACACAGGAGAATCCCTGATCAGACCGCCTCAGGATAATCCATCAAAAATCTTTTGCTCATCTTAAAAATGTATCTGAAGCAAATATAGACTCAATATACTCATATATTAGAATAACATCCAACCAACAATTATTTTGCTTCTACTCTCAAAAAATGTCCCTATCTATTACAAATCCATTTCAGTCACCTTTTCCATGGATGGCTATGTTTTATGTATTTTAGTCCTTCCTCAACAAATTTGTTTGGTTAAAAAATTCTTTCAGTGACATTAGTTGTGGTGGATGTGTATTGCTGACAGAAAAAGAAATATACAGCTGCATTTAAACTAAGGGTCTAGGTCTTGCTAATAAATATCACAGATGGAAGATGCCATTTAACAAAACAAGATGTCTGAGGCTTAATGAGGCGGTCTAAAAATAAGCTTTACATAAAAGTATTTAATAGCAAAAATACTTTTTAAAGATCCAAGTTCTGCAACATACTAGATTCTGAGCAATAATAAAGATGATAAATATAATAATGCATAATGTATATATTTATAATAGGTAATTTTATAGTACTATAGTTTATTTGCGTATTTTATAATTTACATATAAATATTACAATAGCGATTACAGGTGCTGATTACAGCATATAAGTCATTACAATTGCATCATCCTACTTAATGCCTCAAAACTACTTCAGGTAGATATTAATATCTTCATCTTGAAGATGAGGGAACCGAGTCATAGAGCAGTTATTTTTCTCATCTCTCATGGAGACAGGATATGGACCATTGATCTAGAGTAGTGTGCACCACTGTATTACACTTCAGGTACTTTACCTATAAAATTAAGATAATACTATACCTTTTAAATGACAATACAAAATGAATTAGCTTGTATAAAGAAAGCACTTAGCACACACTAATTCCTCAGTTTGTGAAAGCCCTTACTATATGCTTATTAATAGCAACAAAGTGTTTTTTAATAAAATATCTCATTAATGCTTATATAGTCTAAAATTTCGAGAGTTTTTTTTGATACTGATTCACTGAATGTTCAGCATGTACTGGGGACTGTGCGATGTTTTTTCACTGATCACCTCCTGCTCCCCACACGGGAAGGTTCCTAAGGAGTCAACTGAGTCACAGGGAGGCTAAATCACTATGATTTTGATCTGGGTGGTGACAGTAATTTGAACCCAAGTAGTTTGATGCCAGTGTCTACAGTGAGTTTTACTTGTGGGATGCCATGTTTATGGAACACTTTGTATTGGAACTCTACCTTAACGCTTTTGTTACTGTGCACAGGCTGTACCTAAAAATATCAAGAGTCATTTTTATCAGATTGATACACCATTATATTAGAGCTGATCTTTTCCTCTCCACAGTGTTTCCACAAATGGTCTGTGGGGTATTAAATGAATACTAGCTTGTGATTATCAAATACTTATATCTTTTTAAAAGACAGGTGAGGATACAGCAAAGGATAAGTTATAAAGCTGGACTCCGAAGACCTTGTTTCTAGTGTTTCTTCTGCTACTGCTTGGCTGACTACTTTTGTAAGTAACATTCTCTCTGCAGTTCACTTTCCCAATCAGTAAAATATAAAAGTATACTCTGCTAGAGTATAATAGCAGAATCTCTCCATTAATTTCATAGAATTAGAATGAAATAACTCAAGAACAAGTAATATTATAAATGGTACAAAGGAATTAAACAATTAATATTTATTATAGCTTTACCTTGACACATTTCCAGGCTTTCACATTTTATTTGGCAAGAAATAGGGAATAACTAATGTTCCTGAAAATCTGAGATGGGTTGGATTTAAGAGACTCCTGTCTATTAATTGAGAGGACTGCACAGACAAAATCCATGCAAATGAACACATCGACTACTGTAAACATGTTCTGTTGGGTCAACATCTAAAGTGAATTCGTAATTTAGCATAGGAAAATTGTAAGATAAGAAATTGAAATTAAGCTTCTTACGCATTGGAGGCCTTTGCACAAAGCATCAGGGTAATGTATTTTTTTTCCTGAGTTTATCAAAATCTACCTATCAACTGTCACACATTGTGCTTGCTGGATGCACAAAAATATGTAGGACTTTGGTACCTGCTTTCAAGGGATCTATTACCTAGAGGCAACCCTTTGGGTTTTCCTCGTTTTCATTATCCTTTCTATTATCTAGCTGCATAACTGTATTTAAGATAGACATGTGATTCACCTCAGGCAATAGATACAGCCACATGGGCCAACAAAGTATAAAAGAACCAATAAGACAGGCCGAGAACACTCACACTGCTGACCCTTGCCACTGCCACATTCGTGTTCTGAGCTGAAAGTGTGGGAGAGTCACTGCCTTGGAAAGCTAACTGGTCATGAGTTCAAACCATTATGAGTTCTAACAACTCGTGAGCATAAGAATGGAATGAATTAGGGTTTTGCAGGATAAGGTATCAAAGTGCGATGATCCTGGCCCAGCAGGTCACAGATGTTCTTACATTCAGTCTTTGGTGTAACTCAGCCTTTGTTTCCTCATCATCCCACAGGTCTTCAGGAAGAGAGTTGAAATCAGCTTGCCATTGAGATACAAATTCTTGCTTGTAATCTGGCTGCCTTAGAAGCTGCTGGAAACTTGTCCTATAAGACATGAAGGGAATGAGATGGCTCCTATGTGTCAGATCTAGATTATGAAATTCTGATTTAGGAGACTTTACTCACTTAGTTTCATATAAGTAAGCAAGTAGAGAATGCTGATCTTCTCTCAGATCCCCAAGTGCTGTTTTGATGGTGTTTATGTATGAATTCTCTATTAATTGCCAGTAAGGTATTAAAAATGTAGGTATGTCCTGTTAAATGGCAAAGCATAAAAGTCATTTCAAAGATGAAAATGTTTCTGAATAATTGGATCAAAGGTGAACTACTACTAAGTAAAATCAGGAGGCAGTTTGCAGCTACTTAAAGTGTTCCTTGTGAAACTTCTTCTTCCTCCTTTCTCTACTCCCCCAGCTAATTCCAGTGCTGAATAATTCCTTAAGTCTCAGCACAGAAATAATTTCTTACAGCAAGCCTCCTCTGACCCAATAAGTTTGCAAGATCACTCTATGATGCTCTGAGATTCTCTCTTAGCACCCTCTACTTCTCCAATTATTGTAATAATATTTATATTAATTATAACTCTTTGTATTCAATTCTATACCACTTCTATAAATCCAGAAGCTATGGCTATTTTGCTCACCACTACGCAGTCTTTCCTACAATTACCATAGTATCTGGGACCTAATAGGTCCTCAAGGAATTCATTGAATCATCACATTTTGCCTTAGGTGGAAAACTGTGTCATATAAGGAAAACTTGGTGTTCATTTTAGGTGATGAGTTATTTATCTGATAGACATTCTATCCTTGCTGTCTGCATCATGAAAATTAGAAAATTTCTTTTAAATTATTTTAGGTAAACAAATAAACAATTAAAATGAAGAAATAACACAAGTGGAATAAAGTATAGAAGCCATTAAGTATAAACTTGCTGTATAATTATGTTCTTACTGGCTATGCATTTACCTACTCAGGGAACTAACATGTGAACCTAGGAGGTCATCTCCAATCATGAAATGCCAAATACTAAAGATGTGTAATCCAGGCTCTCTTTGGATGTTACAGTTGCATTAAGCACAAAATTTCCATGATTTTCCTAAGATCATTTGTCTGTTACAATAACCAAATGCCTAGGTAGCCCCTGGGTTTTGCAACTGGATGTCAGAGAACAATAGGATTCTGCAGGGTGTGTCCTTGTCTAGCACACCCATTTCAGGTTCTCAGGTGGGATAGCTGGCTGCATTTTTATAGGTTTACCTTCAAAGGATTTTTTCTGAGCCGGGCATATGCCTGTAATCCCAGCATTCTGGAAGGCTGAGTCAAGAGTATCCCAAGTTCAAGCCTAGCTCAGACAATTTAGTGACTAAGAGGGGTGTAGCTCAGTGCAAAGGTCCTGAGATTCCTAGTGCTTCCCAACCCCAAAATCCTCCTGGTAATAAAAATCAGAAGTCAAACATCACCTAAAATCAAGATAATACAGGCATAGGAACATGATGGGGTACTGTTTTTGTTGACTATGTCTTCAGCAGAAGTCATTCTTTTCTCCAGGGAAACTGCATCTCTGCTTGTCCTCAGGGAGAAAATGGGTCCTTGCAAAAGTCATTTGCCCTCCTGATCTCAGGATCACTCAACATTAGTGCAAAGCATGATGCAGAGAAGTCTCTAGAAAATTTACTTCAGTGTTTGTTGTCTGTTTGTCTGTCTGTTTGTGGTGCTGGAGCTCGAACCAGGGCTTCACACATACTAGGCTAGTGCTCAACCACTGAGCCTTAACCTGGGGCCTATCTCAGCTTTTTCGTGAGAACATATATACATTACCAGCTATAAAAGGCTTTCCGGTATTGCAAAAAATTATGTATGTCTTCCTAGAAACATGGGAAACAGTGAGTTGTACTAGTTTGATTTCAAACTGCCATACCTCTGGTACTGGCTCGTTCACATAGACCCATTCTTCAGACCCTGGTTTAGGTGGTGGTGGCCCTACTGGAGTGGGTGATACTTCTGTAGACTCAAAAGGTGATTTCTTCGCTGGTGTTTTTCCTCCTGGTGTTTTTCCTTTAGGAGAGCCTTAAACATTCACGTTAGATCATTCCAATACAAGTAGACAGATTTCTGGTTGATGAAAAATCTATGCTTGCCATGGACTTCAAGAAACTTACTAGTTTTTTAAACTCCTTTGGACAGTCTTACCAAATAAAAAGAAACTATCTCATTCTCCACAGACCCCATATTAAACAATAATACTACTAATAATTTAAAAAACCTAAGTGCTCTCATCCAATTGGCTATTAAAATCAGTTGATATTTCATTTTCATCTCATACAGTTCTTAAAGAGTTTAGATTCTAGAGCAAAGTATGTTTCATTTGCTACTGCAAAACTGGCAAGTTAAACTCAGTACTTGAATGAAGAACATGAGGGATAGTTTCAGTGCCCCTTTGGGCCCAATGCAGAGGGCAGGAAAAGAAGAATAATATTTAAGAGTTATCCAGAAGAGGAGAGGCAGGCAGGGGAGGAGAGGCGACGCTGCCTTGTTGCTCTGAGCCCTTTCCACATCCTTGACGCTAACAGAGGGTTTCTATGGGGACACTGTAATTCTTGCTGCAGTTAAAAACTAAGGATAAAGGCAATTGCTGTGCCATAAGGCTGGATGAATCAAGGCATGATAGAGATAGAAGGGAATGGAAGTTAAAAAGAGGGAAAAGAGAGAGGAAAAAAGGGAAGGAAAACGGTACAACAAAGAGGAGGAAAGAGAAGGGAAAGGCTTATTGTTCTAGTTAGAATCTGTAAAGGACACATCCACTTCACTTTGCCTGATAGCAATGTAGAGAAGAGCCCAGAGCAGTGAAATATAATTGTTTGATCTGAATGACTCTGTTCCTTAATTCAGAGAACCTGAAAATACCCAGGAAGGATCAAGGGTATTATCACTGAGAAATTCATTCAGTTCAAAATTCACTTATCTTCAGATTAAATTTTGAGGTTTTTTTAGGTACAATTCACAGAGGCCTATAACATGGGAAATGCTTTCTTTCCCTAGAACACAGTGTTCCAACGAGCGTTATTTAGTGGTAATACTGTTTAGAAAAGTAGATACATCTTTTACTTTCATATTAGTTAAAAAATACATGGATTACAAGTAGAGAAAAAATTATCAGTTATGTCTCATGGGTAGTTCAGATGACTTCTACTTATATTTAAAAATAGATCACAGTATCTATAGATCTGAAATTAAATTTAAATTTTTGAAAATTTAGAAACATTTAATAAAATGCTTGCCTAGGTAGTAACCCAAAATAGTCATAATTTGATTTCTTTTTTGTCTGTGATGATTCTTTATTCTTTGACCTGATTCTCTGGTAAAGTAAACATGATATCTCTACTATCAATTTCAGGTAAAATTTCTAAGAAGATTTCTAAGAAGGACTAGGTAATTATAATTTGGAGACTAGATTTTTTTCTTTATTTTTTAAAATATTTTGATAATTTAGTGAAAATTAAAAGATAAGGAATTTTTTATTATTACGTTGTCACGCTAATAAGTTTTACATAATTTCTATGTAAGTTTTATTTAGGTTTCAGCAATGGAAATACTGGAGGGGGAAAAAGATTTGAAGAAATACAAATGTATCTATGCCACAGTAAATGCAAACAAAAGTTGCTTCTGACCAAATCTTTATCAGCATCTTAAATATAAGAAGTATTCCTTTGAATGCTTCTGTCTAAAGAGAAATGTTCTTTCATGAAAAGCTGAGTACTTCCTGTAGATATTCTTTCTCAGGATGAAAGTTTTTTAGAATAATCTATTTTTAGTTATGCTACATGTAAATTTTAGTGTATTTTTGGTTGTTTTTGTTGTTGTAAGAGCCTGGCATAGCACATAGAAGCCAGCAGAGCCAGAATAGGTACATATAAAAATATAGTCAAGCAAAAAGAAAAATTCAGTGTTAGGAAACAAGATTTATTTTATATTAGAAGTTAAGCAATGGGTCAGCCAAGATGAAATGACAGAAAAACAGGGCTGAGCTAAACAAACATATAAATATATAACAGTCATAGCTCTGTTAAGTTTTGAGTAATTAAAATCTAGAATGAAATTTAAAAAAAGCAAATGTTTAATTCAAACATAAGAATAAGCTGTATCGATTGAGAAAGAGAAGACATTAAGAAAACCAGGCCACTTGAGTTAGCATTTCTCAGGCAGGGGAAAGGACTGGGAGATGAGAACTGTAGAAGAGAATAAAAGACACAGAAATTATAATTTATTATATTTTTAAATAAAGGTAATAATAAGATAATAATAAAATTATCATTATCTTTCAGTCCCAAAATATTTCCAATAAGGCCTGATTTAATTAGTAGCATCACAGTAGATAACAGTGATGAGTTTCTTATTTCTTGTGGTCAGCAATTTTTTGTTAACAGACAGAGGATTGAGATGCAGACAGCAGCAATCATAGTTGCAACGAAGGATGATGTGGGTAAGACGAAAATTTTAGCTTAGAAAGGGGACAGACTAAAGCCACACTGCCAGGAAGAGAAAGTGGCAGTGCCAGTCAAAGAGCCAGCTCCTGGCCATGAACAGTTTATTCTTTGACTCTGACGAGAAGCTGTTTAGGAAAAGCCCATAGAGGAAAAGTTTTGTTTCTCCTCTATGTCCTAAAATTCATGTCGCTGGTTTATGTAGAGACAGAGACGGGATGTGGAAAACTGTAAAGAAGTAAGATCAGCAATCTGGGATTGCTTACAAAACTTAATTTTAATACTATTTAAGTATTATTATAGGGATAAGTGAATGGAACTGCCTGCATCAGTTTTATAGAGGATGCTCCTATCTGCCCAGGACTGATCTGGGGCCTATAATAGCCCATATTTATTTAAAGTTTAATATGAACCAGATTCTACTCAATCTGATATTTATGTATGTACTTATTCCATGCAATAGCCACACAAGCAGTTACTCTTATCCCTCATTTTATAAATGAGGAAATTGAGTCATATTAAGATAAACAAATTTGCCTCAGGTTACCTACATAATGAATAGCAAAGCTAGAACACCAATCTAGATAGGCTGGTTCTAAATCCTGTGCCGTGGTTTTGATGGTCACACTCACTGGTTTTTAGTGTCTACTGATTAGTTCATAAGTGTTCATTAGATTGGTATTTGGAAATTTGCAAAAGCTAGAGGAGTTCTTATTATTTACTTGGTTCCTAAGTCAATTTTAAGATTGCATTCTACTTATGTTTTTTTTGTTTGGCAATTTTTAGGTAATTTTTTGACTGACAGGCTAATAAATACTCTTTAAAATATTCATATATAAGGGTAAAAACAATATTTAATATACTTGAACCACAGTGACAGAATGAATGCAAAATTCAGGGAAGTTATGAGGTTTAATTTGCAAGTAAATGTGGGGGTGGAGACTGCCTTTCACAGAGTGAAGAGGTTTAACTTTCCTGTCTGATAGGTGAACAGTTCTTAAGAAAACACCCCCTTATTTGTTTTGGCTAGCAATGCCATCATCTTTGAAGCTTTAAAATAATCACATTTACTTCACAGGTGATTGTGAGAATTTAGTGAGATTACAAATTTAATTCCTCTTACATAGTGCCTGGTACATATCAGGCACTCCAAAAGAGATAGTTTGCTATGATTGTGAATTGGGTAATAAAAGGAGATTGTGGTTAATTTTGCAATCTGAATCATGTACCATGATAATGAATTAATCAGCTTCATGTATATAGTATCAATTTTAAGACAAAACTCAATATATTCTGCATTTTTCTTAAAATTTATTAAGAACTTATAAACTGTACAGAATACTGCCCTCTGTTTACAGTCCCAGGTGATAAAAATAATTTTGGTAATTGTTATTTTTTTCTTTTATAACTGGTGTATTTCCTTTTCTCTGGGAATGAGACTGGAATAACCCTTATGCCTCTTCTTTGCCTTGCCTGACAAGTTGCTTTTTGTTTAATGAGCTACAATAACCATTGAGTCCTTGAGCCACACATGTTAATTCCCTCATATCAACCCTTCAGAATCATATTTTCTTTTCAAAAGTGTATATATATACTTGGGAAAATATATGTATTTCCAATTTGGGGAAATCATAATGCATTAGAAATAATTGAATGTTTCTGATATTCTTATGCCTACAATAAGGCAATAAACCTGTAGTTAGTGTAGGGATTCTCAAAGTTTGTTGACCATCAAAATCCCTCAGAGGATTTATTAAAACACAAGTTGCTGGGTCACTTCCCTGTAACTTCAGAGTAGGTCTGGGGTGGAGTTGAGTATTTGCTTTTCTAGCACAAGTGATTCAGATGTCACTGGACTAAGGCCTGCACTAAGAGCCATCGTTCTCATGGATGCATCTAGTTATTTTACTTTTGTCTTTGTGTTTCAGTTCTTCCACATCTTTTTTAACCAGTGGTATAAATGTTCATAACATTGATACTATGTTAGTTCTAAGTCAAGTGGCCCCATAGCACCTACAATAATTGAAACTATAAAGTAAGTCAGAAGGCAAGCACTGGAACAATACTAATACTAATACTAATACTAATACTAATACTAATACTAATACTAATACTAATACATAGTGCTGGCCACAGGAACTAAAGATGACATCACTGTATTTCCAAGTGTTTGTTTCACAGAACGATAGTCCTAATAGATATTCCTTCAAGGGAGAAAAATGTTGCAGTCTAAATGTTCTGGGGTCTTACGGCATCTCTGAATCCTGAAAGATGCCTATTGACATAGAAAAAGTTTCCTGTAATTAAAAATATTTAAAAGTAGTGTAACTGGGCATTTTTCTGAACTCAGTTGATTATGGAAAATTTAACCTCTAATTAGTATCTCCTAGGAAAACCTAGAGGGCTGAAAAGCCTTTTTTTATGAAAGAAAATAGTGCAACAGTGGCAAATGGGTAGAAGAGGAGAAGAAATACTTTAAGATTTAAGATAGCTGCCATTGTGAATAGAATCCCAGTAAAAGGGTAGAGACTGATATAAGGTGTGGAGGAGTCTGAATGAATGAAAGATGATAACAACAGAAAATAATAAATTTGAAGAAAGACAAGAGACAGTTCTTCGAATCATAAGAGATGCTTTAAATATAATTGTGATCTGCATTGTCTTGTGAGATAAAATAATCAATTTATAGTGTTCATGTTTAATGATGTTAACTTCAAATATTAAGAAATAACATAATAATTTTCTTTTCCAGAAGGAAATCATTTTATAAATGCCAAAACAATACCATTTCAATGCAACCAAAAGAATTCTAAATCTTGACTGCGAGTTAACTTACTTCCAATATTTAACACAATAGAACAGTAAAATAAAACCTAAAAACATTTGGTAATATTTGGTGTTAGTTAAACCGATATAACCATAAAGTTCCAATATATATATTTTCCTGTTGAACATGGGTGTTTGCTTCTGATTTGTTTGGCATCTGTCTGCATTTAATCAAGTGTTCCTATGATATATTCATTACAATGCCAATTTGATGATGTGGAAATTAATATATATTCTTTATTTGTATTTGATGATTATAGGATGAACTTTCAAGTGCTCCTATGTTAACAGTGAAAAAGCAAAAAATAATTAATGTAAAATGTGAATATTACTTCAGTATTTTACAGGAGCTGAGCATAGACTATAGGTATTAGGATTTAGCTAACATTTTTTTATTTCAGTGTTAATGTGCAGACAGTGTCACATAATCAGAGAAGAATAGTATCATTTCAGAGAACTATGTTTATATCTATTTAAATGCCAAAATAAATACCTCTTCAGCATATTGTTTTGTGACCATTTCACATTCTTAGACTGCACCTGTATTGGCCATATATGATGTACATTTAAACAAAGTGTGAACTTCAAAATAGTCCTATTTAATGTGCACCAAGTAAGTCAAGGGTAGATATTCACATCTGCATTTCTATTTTAGTTAATTGGTTACTACAGCAACCTAACATAAATCTAGCTAATATGGCTTGGATTTTTTTTCACAAGTTACAAATTACTTTAAAAAATTCTCCCTCCTTTAAGGAAATAGTTTTTAAAAAATAGAAAATACATAAATGAACCCAGGACCAGAAAAAAACTGTGACATAAAATAGAAAACCAACATGAGAAGAATACAGAAAAATCCAGAAGGCAGATATTGATATTCAGGTCACTGCACAGATTGTGAAACTGAGGTATCAATTTGGTTCTAAATTTCCAGACAGCAAATGAAAAGGGAAATATTATCATTAGAGATGTTTGCTACATAATCACTGAGGTAAAAAAATTTCCCTGTCTCTTGTTTCTGAATGAAGTTTGTTACCTAGCATTTTACAAAAGGGGATAAATTGTACATGCTACTCTTGAGAGGTCATTTTTGGTGTTATGAACATCTATCTCCACTGCTATAGAGGAAGCTGAGAACTTTATTCCAAAGTACTTATTGGTGAAAGCAATCAGTATGTAGCTTAGCCCAAGGATAATAACTGTAATATCTATGAGAAATCGATATTACTTTAGACATTCTCTATGTTATTCCCCCAAGTATCACTTTTCTCAGTAGATCTTTTGCTAAAAGTCAGATTATAGGAAGTCTGAAGTTATATTTTTGGAAAGAGATTAAGACTTACAAATTCCTGAGAAAAGTAGTCGGGGTACATCTAGCTGTTTTCACTGAACTATACAATGCAGGAGTGTAGGTCACCATATCTATCCTTGTATGTTGTACCTTTTGAATGCAGTCTCACCTTTCTTTCCTTTTCCTTCTTGAACAGGTTCTTGTTTGCCATGTTGGGTTTCTAAATAAAATTAAACAGATAAATAACACTTATGATCTACTTTACTAGCCTAGATCATATGATTTCTAAGCAATCAATCTTTACTTCTTATACATATATTTGTGCACAGAATAAAGTGGCTTAGGTCTTTGTGTGAGATAGGAGTTAATCTGAAGGCAAAGTATAGGTTTAATCTCCTTCAAGGATATGACTGATAACCCTATTCTATTCTATCTAATGTGTGCCCACAGGGTTGATTATAATCTGCTTCATGGAATTGTGTAGTTCTTAGTTATTCACAAGTCTTCTTGAAATAGATCACTCTAGAGAGGCTCTGAACTCCTTGCAGCCAGATCAAAGGTCAAGGTGGTACAACACTCCAGGGTGCGCTCCTCCTAGCCACCTGGATCCCGGAGGTCTCGGCCCCCACACAGTAAGGCAGAGGCTCCAGCAGCACATTCCGGGAGGGTGCACTCACTAGCTGAACAGAGGATCCAGCTCTACCCACTCCTGCGACAGTGCAACCCACTAGGGGAACACCCAGCCAGCCTCGCAGGACACATAGCCCAGCACCCCAGAGCAACCCAACAAAGTACATCAGGGGAACATGCAGCTAGCTTCACAAACCACAGAACACAAGGGTCCAGCACCAAAATCTGGGGGTGTGCCCCAGCTAGCCACAGGGATATTGGAGGATTGAAACTCAACCCAACACAGTGTTCCAGTACAATTCATTGGGAGACTGCCTACCCAGCCACACAGGTCCCAGAAGAAAATGACAAAATGAAAAATCAAGAGGCAGTCTCAATCCCCCAGCCCACAGAGAACAAACCAAGAGACACTGAAATGGAAGACACTGGGAGTGGCACAACTGAACTTTCTGAAATGATCGCAAATGCAGTAAAGATACAACTCCATAAAGCTATAGAGAAACTCAAATCAGAAATAATCTCTCAGCTAAAAAATGAAATGTGAATCATTATTAAAGAAATGTTGTGTGTATCTAAAGAAGATCAAGATAAAAAAATAGAAGAACATAAGAAAATTATGGAAACTTTGAATGAACAATATAAGACACAAGTAGAATGCATGAAACAGATTCGAACAGAAATTCAGGAAATGAAAAATTCCATGGAAAGTTGGCAAAACCACTTGAATGAAGCAGAAGGTAGAATCCCAGACCTTGAAGACAGCATGGGAGCTCATGGCCATGAAAGAAAAGATCTCTTAAAAATAATAAGGAACCAAGAAACAACAATTCAACAGCTGCAAGATGATGCCAAGAGAAATAACATAAGATTAATAGGCATAAATGAAAAAGCAGGGGTCAATACTAAAGACCTGTGAAGACTATTCACAGAAATAATAGCAGAAAATTTTCCAAACATGGGAAGAGAATCTGATATACAGATAAGTGAGGCATACAGAACCCAAATAACCATAACCAAAATAAATCTTCACCCAAACATATAATAATTAGGGTATCAGAAATACAGCACAAGAACAAAATACTAAAAGCTGTCAGAGAAAATGAAACAGATCACCTATGAAGGAAAGCCTATCAGAATCATGGCAGACTTCTCAACACAAACCTTTAAGTCAAGAAGAGCTTGGAGTGAAGCATTTCAAATCCTGAAAGAAAACAACTTTCAACCCAGATTGATGTACCCTACAAAACCATCCTTAAAAATTGATGGAGACATAAGATTCTTCCATGACAAAGAACAACTGAAGAAATTTATGGACACCAAACCAACACTACAGAGAGTATTGAAAGACACTCTAGAAAGAGACAAAGATAGCCACAATCTTAAGAACAACAACAAAAGGAAACCACTAAGCAGGGCAAATAATTAAACAGAAAATGTAGAAAACTAACAACAGAAAGATATCAAGACAGGGATGAATCAGTACGTATCAGTTGTATCAATCAATGTAGATGGTCTCAACTCACTAACAAAAAGAAACAGACTAGCAGAGTGGGTTAAGACACAAAATCCAACAATATGCTGTGTACAAGAAACACATTTCACTCAAAGGAAATTCACAGACTAAAAATCAAAGGCTGGAAGACAATACTCCATGAAACAGGAACCCAGAAAAGAGCAGGGGTAGCTAATATGTTTGCAGACAATGTGAACTTCACACCGAAAATGATCAAAAGAGATAAAGAAGGTCACTACATACTTGTTAGGGGAAAACTTCAAGAGGAAGAGATTACAATCATAAATATATATGCACCAAATATGGGAACACCCAACTATGTATGACAATTCTTAATAGACATGAAAAACCAAATAAACAATACTACAATTATAACAGGGGACCTTAATACCCCACTGTCACAGAGAGACAGATCAACCAAACAAAAAATCAGCAAAGAACTGACAGAACTGAATCAAACTTGTGAACAAATGAACCTAGTAGATGTGTACCGAGTATTCCACCCATCAACATCAGAATACACATTCTTCTCAGCTGCACATGGGTCACTCTCTAAAATAGATCATATACTGGTCCACAAAACATGCTTAAGTAAATGCAAAGGAACTAAAATAATTCCATGCATATTATCTGACCGTAGCGCAGTAAAATTGGAAATGAATGACAAAAAAACCTACAATAACTGTGTACACACATGGAAATTAAATAATACTCTCCTAAACAATCAATGGGTCACAGTGGAAATTAAAGAAGAAATTAAACAATATCTACAATTGAATGAAAATGCAAATACAAATTACCAGAACCTGTGGGACACAATGAAAGCAGTCCTCAGAGGGAAATTTATAGCACTAAACTCCCACATCAAAAAAATGGAAAGAACACACATAAACAACCTAATGCTGCACCTCAAACTTCTAGAAAAGGAAGAGCAAGTCAAGTCCAAGGCCCAAAGAAGGGAGAAAATTATCAAGATCAGAGCAGAAATTAACACAATTGAAACTAAGAAAACACTATAAAGAATTAATGAATCGAAGAGTTGGTTCTTTGAAAGGGTAGATAAACTTGATAAACCCCTAACCAATCTTATCAAAAAGAGGAAAGAAAGAACTCAGATTCATGCAATAAGAAATGAAAAGGGTAAAATCACTACTGATCCTGTGGAAACACAGATCATCAACACCTACTTGGAAAACCTTTATTCACATAGATTCGATAACACAGAAGAAATGGACAGATTCCTAGAAGCCTAAGAATTACCAAAGCTGGATCAAGAAGATGTAAAACTGCTGAATAACCCAATTTAAGCTAATGAAATTGAAAATATAATTAGAACTCTACCAACAAAGAAATTCCAGGTCCTGATGTATTCACCGCTGAATTGTACAAGAAATTTAGGGAAGACTTAATGCCAACACTCCTCAAACTCTTCAATGAAATTGAAAGGGAAGTAAGTCTCCCTAACTCATTCCTAGAAACAAGTATTACCCTAATAACAAAACCAGAGAAAGACCCAACCAAAAAAGAAAATTACAGGCCAATCTCCCTAATGAACATAGATGCAAAAATCCTCAATAAAATACTGGCAAATAGAATACAGAAAGTTGTCAGAAAGATTATAAACCATGATCAAGTGGGATTCATCTCAGGAATGCAGGGATGGTTCAACATAAGCAAATCAATAAATGTAATACACCATATCAACAGGGCAAAGGATAAGAACCACATGTTCATCTTAATAGATGCAGAAAAAGCTTTTGACAAAATCCAACACCCATTCATGATAAAAACCCTACAGAAAATTGGAATAGATGGTCTCTACCTCAACCTGATAAAAGCCATATATCATAAACCAACAGCCAACATCTTACTAAATGGACAAAAACTGAAAACTTTCAACCTAAAATCAGGAACAAGACAAGGATGTCCATTATCACCACTCCTATTGGATATAGTTCTGGAAATACTACCCAGAGCAATTAGACAAGAGAAAGAAATAAAGGGAATAAGGATAGGAAAGGAAGAAGTAAAATTATCACTCTTCGCAGATGATATGATACTCTATATAGAAGACCCCCAAAAATCCACTAGAAGACTTCTAGGTGTAACAACCAAACTCAGTAATGTTGCTGGATAAATGGTCAACACTCAAAAATCAACAGCATTCCTGTAAACAAATAACAAAGTCAATGACAGAGAAATAAGGGAAACCACATCCTTCATTATAACATCCAAAAAAATGAAATACTCAGCAATCAATCTAACAAAGGAAGTAAACGATCTATACAGTGAAAATTACATTACTCTGAAGAAGGAATCGAAGATTTCCAAAAATGGAAAGATATTCCCTGTTCATGGATAGGAAGAACAAACATTGTGAAAATGGCCATTCTCCCAAAATTATTATACAGATTTAATGCAATCCCAATTAAAATGCCTACCTCACAGAGCTACAGAAAGCATTCCTGAAATTCATCTGGAACCAGAAAAGACCTAGAATAGCAAAGGCAATTCTGGGCAACAAAGGGAAGACAGGAGGCATCACAATCCCCAACTTGAAACTATACTGCAAAGCCACTGTGATAAAATCAGCATGGTACTAGAATCAAAACAGACCTGAAGATCAATTGAATAGATTAGAAGACACAGCCACAACGACAAACACACTTAGCCACCTCATCTTTGACAAAGGGGCCAAACATGTACATTGGAAGAAAGATAGCCTCTTCAACAAATGGTGCTGGAAAAACTGACTTTCCTTATGCCATAAACTAAAACTAGATCCATGTCTATCACCATGCACTAAAATAAAGTCAAAATGGATCAAAGATCTGAATATTAGAACAGAGACACTAAATTTATTAGAAGACAAAGTAGGTAATAATCTTGATGACATAGGAGTAGGCAGAGAGTTCATGAACAAAAATTTAATTGCACGGGAAACACTTCCCAGAATCAACACGTGGGATCTCATCTTACTAAAAAGTTTTTGCATGTCAAAGGAAATCTCCAACAGAGTGAAAAGAAAACCCACCAACTGAGAAAGTATCTTAGCCAATTGTCCATCAGACAAAGAACTTCTATCTAAAACATAAAAGAATTAAAAGAAATCAGGCCCCTAAAATTCAAGGACCCAATCCAACAATGGGTATCTGAGATGAATACACACTTCTCAGAGAAAGAAATACAAATGGCAAATAAATATATGAGAAACTGTTCCACATCAGTGGTCATTTGGGAAATGCAAATTAAAACAACACTGAGATTCCATCTCACTCCAGAAAGAATGGCCAAGATTAAAAAGTCAACCAACAACAAATGCTGGAGGGGCTGTGGGGAAAAAGGAACTCTTCTCCATTGTTTGTGGGAGTGTAGATGGGTGCAACCACTGTGGAAGTCAGTGTGGAGATTCCTCAAGAAGCTAGGATTAGAGATCCCATTCAGCCCAGCTATCCAACTTCTGGGCATTTTCCCAGAAGAATTGAAAACATCATACCACAGTGGTATTTGTGCACCCATGTTTATAGCAACCCAAATTGTAATAGCCAGATCTTGGAAACAACCCAAGTGCCCATCAATCAAAGAATGGATAAAAAAGATGTGGTATTTTTATACAATGGAGTACTACTCAGCTATTAAGAAAGATTGCATTGAGACTTTCATAAGTAAATGGACATGACTTGAGACTATATTCATAAGTGAGATAAATCAATCCCACATGTGTAAATACCATATTGTCTCCCTAGTGTAAGAAACTGAAAAAGTAATAATGATTCAAAACTCTACAATAAATACTATGTAAGGGTAAAAAACTGCTCAAAGAACAAAAGTGATTGGGAAGGGAAAAGGGGGAAAGAGTGTAGGGAAAAGAAAAAGACATAAATCTGTATATAAGTATATGTAAGAACACTAAAACGAACATACTGCCAAATGTATTAGTTATTGAGAAAGAATGGTTAATACTCATTTGATTAGATCAATTTTACAGGTCTATATCTGTTAATGTAAACAACCATTTTGAAGATAACGATACGCAATATTGCAACCATTGTCAAATTTCTATCATCCTGTTTTGTAAACCTATAACGTTAGTGGTGTGCATTTACTTTAGTTGTTTGTTTGTCTCTTTTGTTTTTTGTCTTTCTTATATGTGCCTTTTTCTCTTAAATAAAAAAAAAAAGAAATAGATGACTCTATTTGAATTTATTGTATGGAGATTAACCTTAGTAAAACAATTAAATCTGTAGCAAAGATGATTATGAAACACTTTGTATAAGAGTTAAATAATCAAGCCAGGCGTGGTGGCACATGCCTTTAATCCCAGCACTTGGGGAGGTGAGGTAGGCAGAGAGTTGTAAATTCGAGCACGGTATTGGCTACAACTTGAGCACAAGGCCGGCCTGAACATAGTGCAACCATGTCTCAAACAACTAGGGCCAGCCTGACAGGCATGAGGTTGTGAGTTTGATCCCCAGTGCCACAAAAATAAAATTAAATAAAATTGAGTTAAATAATCACATTGTTTTGATATGGCCTGTCTTTAAAATTTTCTTGATCACATACTTGATCGCCTTATGATTTTGACTCATTTGTATTGACTACAATTTGTAATGCAAATGATGGTTTGGGTATATCTATCTTGGATTCTCTGGAATCTAGTTAAAATATCTCATGAGAGAGAAAATGGGAAACCAATGATTGAAGGTGAGAAGATATACCAAAGAATAAATTAGCTCCTAGAAAAAATTCACTGCAGCCTAGCTTTATGTGCTAGCAAATTCAATCATTTTCCTCCCTTGGTTCTGGGATATAGTGCTTTTTCCCCCACTTCATTGGAAGAATAATAAACATGGCAACATAATTGCGTATAATAGAGAAATTCCATCTATTTACTTATTTATTTATTTTTGAGTTTTAAAGTGATAGACATAAGAATATGTAAATGCATAGTGTATATCACTTATATTTAAATATGTAAGATCTGACAAGCGAGATTCCATAGAAACAAGACAAGTGAAAGGTAGAGAAACATTACACTTGAAACTTTATTAACTTCTCTAAAAGGACTTTTAAACATCCAAGTAGTTGACCACCAAACTCAAAAAGAAAGAAGGAAAAAATAAAGGAAGGAGAAAAGGGCTGAAGAAAGTACGGAGACTAAGTAACCAGGGAGAGGTCATTTTGGGCTCCATTTGTCTGTACACCACAGCCACGAACTGTTCTCAAATGAGCTATTTCAGAAACTTTCAGCAAAACAGTCACTAACACTTTTTTCCCAGCATGTGTGATCTCATGTTACCCCACCCTCCTGACTCTGGACATTATAGCCAGGTTGCTGTCATCACAAACTTCAAAAAAGACGGAGACCTGGCCCTACCTTATCCTGTTTGATCTACAGCCTCACTAGCCTAAAGGACCCTTAGAAGGGCACCTTACTTTGCCCAGGGCTCCATCAAAGTGAGCCTCTCTTCTAACCAGCACTTTTCTCTTTAAAAAGAGCACTGCCACCAGGTGCGATGGTACACACCTGTAATTCCAGCACTCAGGAATGCTGAGCCAGGAGGATCGCGGTAAGTTTGATACCATTCTGGGCTACACAGTAAGTACAAAGCCACCCTAACTATGTAGTGAGAACTTGTCTCAAACAAAACAAAACAAAATGAAACAAACAAAAGCAAAAATCACTACTGTTTTGCTCACATAGGAGACCTCTTTTTGTCTCACCTGCTGAGAGCAGAATTTTTCTTTGACTCTGTTTCTTTTTTGTTAAATTCTTTTACCACCCATAGTGTGAGCCTCTACAAGGTATTTCATATGGCAGGAAGGAAGGATGAACCAGTTTTTTGTTTATTTAAAACATACCTTAATAATCAAAAACTATTGTGAAGTTTAGTTCTCTTAATAGAAATAAGACAAGATATCTAAGTAGTTCGAAATTTTAGTGCAAGGTGGTAGAGAAAATAAAGTAAACACCAAACTTACAAATCATTATGGTCAAGTTTAATTTCTGCTGAGGATAGCATGTGTTCTTGCCAATTTTATTAACTCTAAAATATATTGTGAAAGCTCAAAAAGTATTCTTAAATAGCAGCAGTTTTGTCCTGCTGAGAACTTCACTTCTAATTAAGAATTGCACCTTGAGATCATAATATTAAGTGAAATAAAGCAGACACACAAGTTTAAACTTTCCATGGTTTCTTTTGTATGAGGAACCCAAAATATAAATAAAGAACAAAATAAAAGATAGATGATAGAAAGTAGAGAGGTCTTTTCAAATGGAAAGGGAATCAAGAGACAGAGGGAGGGGGAAGGGAGAGAAGGGAAATGAATTGAAAACAGAATTAAGAAAAAAGAAGATGGATCTTTTGCAAATGAGATGGGGACCAAGAGACGGAAGGAGCAGAGAGGGAGAAGGGGGGTAGGGAATATAAAAATGAAGGCGTGTTATGTACATGTACCATCTTCCCATGATAAATGTAATCCTTATATACTGCAAATGTGTTACTAATAAAATATTTTTGCAAAAGTAATGTGATTGCATACTCCTCCAAATTGACCTTTGGTGGTGGATTTCATAATAAACCTTTCAACGGAGCACTGTAAAACTTTCAAACTGAATCCCTTGTAGTTGAAAAGATGCAAAATGCAGATGTTTATAAAATATAGGACTATATTTGTACAAAACACTTGTTAGCACTCAGCGTCCTATGTCTCTTTCTCTGTCCTATTTGCACATTAATTCTTGTTGTTACTGTCTAAGGAATATAATTCTTTTTATCTCAACATGTAAAGAAGATTCTAATGGAATGTTTCAGTTGGGCATGCTTGGAAGCCTCCGGCTTTTGTTTTGAAACTATTGTCTTTTGAAATTATTTCAAAATTCTACAAACTTTTTTTTAAAGAAAAGTAAAACTGTTGGAATTTTCCCTCTCTAAAATTGCTTAACCATGTTTCTTTCTATACACTGCAAGGGCAACCCTCTACCCTGCCGCCTAATCAATGCCCATGAGGATGGAGATTTCCTCCAGCAATGCTTTGTTGTTGATGGCAACAATTAGGCCTCTGGAGACTAATCTTTTTTTAGACATTTATTTTAAAGATCAGGCACTAGTCTTGCCCTATATGGAAAAAAAAGACAGGTACAACCACTCTTTGAAGAAGCAATAGATTTATTTTTCCTCCAATGCACAGTATTCAAGAACACAATTTTAAAATAACAACCTGCAGAAACTTGAACTATGGACTATATCATAATCAGAAACATTACAGATCAGTTTGAGAGAATGACTCAAATACATTAATACTCTGGTTGTACTAGATAATTCGATGCTAGCATAACTACTATGAAAACTGTCTTCTCTAGATCTTTGCTTTTTCTTTTTAAATTCCTACTAAAGCAGTAGAGAAAGAATGTGTATTTGACTCAGGTTCCTTAGTATTTAACAGGGAATAGTCATCTTATAAAAATAAGATCAAATATGGAAAAAGGAAAGTTGTAGAATAAGAAGTAATCTAGGGAAAGTAAAAAGGATAGCTGTCTGAACATAGAGCTATGTATATGGAAAGAGAAAACATTTTAATAAAATGAGGATTAGCATAGCCAATTGACTAAAAAATAAGGTTGCCAATCAACAGCATTCATTAGAGAATAGAATTTGTCTATAAGTAAATATTCAGGGCCATGTGATTACAAAATGAAAGCATCTGAGCTTTTTAACAACTATTTTCTAAGCTCTTGTAATGGCTGATACATTGTGTCAACTTGAGAAACGAAGAAATTTAGCTAAGTGAATCAGCAGGGAATCAGATCCTCACTTTGTAAACATCCTGAGCCTGTGCAGGAGGAGGGCCTGAGATGGTGTGAGTGCCACACCCACCCTAGGGCAAGTAGCCTGCTTACAATATAAGGGAAGAAAAAAGGCTTGTTCCCCTTCCTTTTTTCTCTTGCTGCTTTTGCTGTTTTCTGCTGCCTTGAACTGTTGTCTCTGTGCCATGTCACCCTGCCTTGGAGCCAGGTGATTATGAACTGAAACCTCCACAAACTGTGAGCCAAATAAACCTCTCCTTCCTTCCTTTTGGGTGTCAGGTATTTTGCCTCAGCAAGGAGAGAAAAGTAACTGAGACAGCTATTAAAAGTGTTTTCCTAGCTGGACTTGGTGGCACACAGATGTAACCTCACAACTTCAGAGGCTGAGATAGGAGGATTGCAAATTTGAGGTCAACCTGGACAATTTAGCATGACTTATTCTCAAAGTAAAAAATAAAAAGGACAGGGGATGTAGCTCAGTGAGTGTTCCTAGGTTCATTTTCCAACACTATTTAAAAAATAAGACTTTTCCACCCCCATTTGAGTATGGATCTTGGTTTTATATGACTGAAGTTGCTAATCTGAATCTAGATAAATGGACTGTCACTATAATTTATATTTCTTTTCTAAGTGAAAATAAGAAACAGGCAAACAGGATTATAAATCACTCTGTCAATCACCTGATTGCGGTTTTCCTTTGGCAGGAGTTTTTGAAGGCTCCTGCTTGTGCTGAGCATGAGTTTCCTTCTCTTTTTCTGGCTCAGGAGGAGGAGGTAGAGGTGGAGACTCAGTCAGGGAAGCTGCTGCTTTTCTCTTAGCTTCCTTTTCTTCTAATTTCTTTTCAACTTTAAAAAGATAAGAATAAGACTTCACTAAGGATTTCAGACATCTACTATTTCATTTGAACTAAGAGAAATTATAATTAATGTAAAATTACATTTACTGATTTAAGGCTAATTCATGTTTTAGCATTCTCCTTTAATTATCTAGTCTGTAAAGATAAGATTTTAAGCCTTCTCTGCCTGGCCATATGGTTTCTCTTGATGGGGGTTGTGGTGGTGGGAGCAGAGGTATTGATGGCAGTGGGGGGTGATGGGAGTGGCAGCATGGGAGTGATGGTGTGTATGTGTGTGTGTGTGTGTATGATGAGTAAAAGTCAGTGAATGGGTGCCAAGTGTAAAGGTAGCTAATAATGCAGAACTAGCTAAAAAAGTGGGTGTGTGTGAGAAAATAAAGCTTTATTTAAAAGAATTTATTAGAAAAGCAAGGTTTTTAAAAGAAGAGCATAATGAGAAGGTTAAAAACAACATGATAGGATAGGGTGAAGTGAATAGGAATGAAAAGGGAAAGATGTGCAGCACTCACTTAAGTAACTTAGTAGCTGAGTCATTTACATCATGCAACGATGTTTTTGCTAAGGGACAGGATTTCACTATGTTGCCCAGGCTGGTCTTGACCTCCTGGGCTCAAGTGATCTTCCCATCACAACCTCCCCAGCAATTGGAACAACAGTTGGTGCCCTCACACCCAGCCAAACAACGATTACTTACTGCACCTGAACTGTTTCTGGAAGCAAAGGAAAGGCTGCTAATGATATTGTACAGCTATTACTAGTATTAAAACAACTCTAGGCACCATCCAGGATACTGGAGAAACAACAATAAATCAAAATAGAAAAGTCAATACTCTTGTGAGGCTTGCATTCTAGTGGCAGGAGGCAGATCATACACATAATGAATAACTTAATTTATACAAAAGATTGGAATGTGATACTCACTGTGGAGAAAAGAAATAGAGTAAAGTAAGGCGGATCTGGAGTGGCATAAGGCAGTGTTATAAGTTTTATGCAGAGAGCTAAGCTGGATGGGCCTATGATAACATTTGAGCAAAGATATGGAGAAAGGGCATGAGTCTTGTGGGTGTGTGAGGGAAGAGGGTCTCAGAGCAGAGGGGACAGTTAGTTGGAGTGTGGCTGACTAGTGATTTTCTAGGCTCCGGCCATTGCTGTGGCCCTTTGCTGGTCATACGTCCTTTGTGGCATGCCTCCCTGCCGGTCCCTGCCTCTGCAGCCCTCCAACCATAGATGCCCACACTCACTGGGCACAGTCATCAGCTCTCTTTTTATCAGCTCTCTAGGCACTTAGACTATTTCTTTGTAATTCAGCAAGCAAGGAAGCTTCTTTCTATTAGATTTTCTTTCAAAGTGGAAATTAGGGTTTCTTTGTCTGATTAGAAAAGTGAAACATTATTTTTTTTAATCTACAAATTTAGACAATTATGGAGGAAGGAGAATTACTTATGAAGACTTTATCCTTCTCTTTTTCCATCATCAAATATCGTACAGACCACTCTACTTTCTTTTCTGTGCACATAAATTTAGCATATACATATCACGTATGTACATACCATTTTCTAAAAAAAGTGAGGCCATTTTCTATATAACCTGCTTTTTTCTACTGATCAGTATATTACAGTCATTTTTTTCATGTCAAAAAATGTGGAAGTACTACATCCTTTTAGTTTATTTTTAATTTAAGCACTGGGCTAGGTAAATATTTCTTAATAATAAAATATTTATTATTAAAAAGTTATTATTAGTTAACTAATTGGAATGGAAACCCAAAACAGTGACAGCTGAACCTGTTCTTGTAGCCAGGAGTTGTAAAATCTTTCAGAAAAGGTTGAAGTTGAGTCTGATGACTGGCAAAAACAGACTGATTTTACCTTCAGTTTTAAGCCTTTACAGCTTGGAATCACTTTGTTTTTGGGTCCAAAAAAGGATACTGTGACAGGTTCCCTCCTCCCTCTCAGGCAAGTTTCTATCTCTCATTAAGCCTCTTAGAACTCTTAGAATTGGTTTGGTTTTGCCTGAAAACCTCACACTGGTATCTTTCTTGAGCAGACATTTGGCTGTAGGAGCCTGTCTTCCGAGTGTGAGCTTCTGGGTCCTGTGATGATGTGGCTCATGAATATTTGTTGCCAATTCACAGACACATAATGGTGGTTAGGGCATAAACCTGCTGATGGGAGTTGGCATCTAACAAAGAAACTTTAAAAGTTCTTCTGATCATATTAATTTTGACCGTCTTTTTTTTTTTTTTTTTTTTTTGTGGCACCAGGGTTTGAACTCACAACCTTGCACCTGCTAAGCAGGCATTTAAGCTGCTGAGCCAAACTCCTAGCTCTAGTGTTTTGAGGCAGGGTCGTACTATGTAGCTGAGGCCGGCCTTGTACTCATGTTGTAGCCCAAGCTGGCCTGGAACTCAGAACACTCCACCTACCTCAGCCTCCCAAGTGCTGGGATTAAAGGTGTGTGCCACCATGCCCAGCTCTGTATTTTTTTTTTTTTTTTGTAAATTAGGCCAGAAATTGCAGTCACCAGTTCAAGTAGGTAAAACTGATAAAACAGGTAATATTTTTATCACAAATTATTTTTCAAAGGCAAAATCCCAATGCAAGTCTGGCATTAGATTGAATTTAAGATTATTTCTTCAGTAAGTTTCAATACTATGAACAGTTCATGAGAAATTATTATTGGTTGAATTAAGAAGGAAAAAAGCCTAGGTGTTTTAAAATGGAGGACATATGGCTCAGAAGTAAGCTGATAAGGAAAGAAATAACAATCAGTAAATTTGCAAAAAAAAAAAAAGAGAGAGAGAGAGAGAGAGAGAGAGAGAGAGAGAGAGATTTGGAGAAAATTGAATTGTCTAGTTTTTCTATCCCAAAGGGAGAATTCACATACTATTTCCTTATAATACTGAAGTTAACAAATTTAAATCTTCATTCTTCTCTATAACAACTTTAATTTAATATAAAGGCATTAATTGATAGAGATTATATATACTCAGTGTATAAAATGTGTGCACCATTGTTACTTTTTAACTCTATTTCTTTTTTAAATGAAAGTAGTGCCACGATGCCTATTTTACTCTTTATAGTTTTAGCTACTTTCTGAAAATTTTATAGTTGATTTTATAAATAGGAAACAAATAAAGTTCTCTTCAGTGCTTTTAGAGAGATAACCACTTTTTACAAAATTAATTTAAAAGGGAGAGAGAGAAACTATGTTATTTAGAAACATGCAGCAGAAAGCTACAGTAAAAGCTAAAACATACTTGTAGACAGTGTAATCCAAATATAAGACAGAACTCTGCAATCACATTTTAGGTTCCATCTAAAGTCAGTAGAACCACATATTTTAGTGATACAAGGTTAAAATTATAATAAATATAGTTACCTTTATTCTTTTTCTTCACTATCTCAATTGTAAAAATTTCTTTTACTTTTTGGCATAAAAGCTCTTTATCTATTTCAGCATTGACTTTTGTCAAAATATTTTCTGGTTCTGAAAACCACTGTTCCAACAAAGGCCAGTTATCCAAGAAGCCTATAATTCTGCAAAATCAAAATATATTGTAAATAACTCATACTGGTTTGAAGCATTTGAGTGAATATATATTAAACATTAAACAATATATATTAAACATTAAAAATATATATTAAACATTATTTGACAACATAATATTAGGCTATCAATATAGATGAAACTGAGGAAATAACTTTTAGAAACCTACAGGCAATGGAAATTATTCAATTTAGGGTAAAGCAAAAATTGTTTAATGTTACCAAAGCATATTTTTTGAGTTGAATGAGTGAAAGAAAATTTGAAAATACTGCCAGTTCAGGAAACCTTTAATGTTCTCCACTTGAAAGTTTATGGATATCATCTGCACTAATGGTAGAGAACCTCTCAGCACTCTTCTGTAGACTGATCGACCCAGGTCATCTACTTGTTTTTCAATTTCACAGAAATTGAAAAGGCTTTTGAATATGTACAGGTGGCTCAGACTTACTTGCTTTACTCAAAGTATTCCTAGAATGATTCTTCAATGAGTCTTGAAACTTTTCTCTTTCTGGAGAGTACGCAGACTTAATATAGTTCAAATCACTCTTCCCTAGCTCACTTCTTATTTTTGGACTTCTCATAAAATTATCTAATCCTTTCTGAATATTCTTTTCCACAGGAAAAAATTGCATAAAACTGAAAGAATGCTATATAACTTCACATTAGCAAAATATGGTATTAGTGTTAAGCCTGCTCTCTAGAATCTGTTTTGAGGTTATTAAGAGCTCAACTGAATTTCTAAATTCTCAGAATTCCATACAATTAACTTATAAATTCATGGAACCATGAAAGGAAGTATTATCTGATCGAATTCTTCTTTTCTCAAAATATTACCTGTGCTGTGAATATGAAAGCCACCACCTAAATATTTCACTCAACACCAAAACTACTTAGTTTTGCTTCACATGCAGAAATGTGTGTGTAAAAAAAAAAAGAAAAAAAGAAATGTATGAGTGTGTGTGTGTATATATATATTTTTTTCTATATATATATTTTCTGTTGCTCTGATGATTCCAAAGTGACTGTCAGTCTGTTAAAAGGGCAAATGACAACATGCAAGACATTTTGTTTAAAACGAACCTATTATGTATGTGATCTTTTAAATTCTGGTACCCATGCTTATCTTGGTTTTCAGCAGTTCGATGTTGATCAATATTTTTATGAGCCATTTCATGTGAAAATTCTTCACCTACAGCATGAAAATTAATGAATTTTTAAAAGCAATCAAATTTGTTTCTTATTGCTAAAATATACCAATGCAAGATATCAAGTAAATATGATTATTTCTTTGATCCATTATTACTTAAAATGTTTAATGAAAAGTTGAAAGAATACAATTTTGGAATGAGTGTTTAAAGTTTTCTTGGAGATTGGAGAAATTAAGGTAAAACACATTAAAGGCAAGCTGCAGTTTTAACATATAAGATTTTAGGATTGACTATTGATACAAGAAAAATTATAAGAGATCCTAAATTAAATTACAGGCAAATGAATGGATGGAGGGAAGAAAGTAAGATGATTTTAACTGTCATCTTCAACCTAAGCCATCAAAGAAAGAGAAAAATCTGACCCATATTCCTGTACAGTATGTTGAAGATTCGTCACCAAAGCCATACTGCATTCTGCTTTTAGAACCAATGAACTGGGCAAATACATCTCTTTATGAACTTTGCCTGTTTGGTGTTGTCCTGCCCCTCTTATCTATGACCAATGTAGGTTCAGTATAAATGATTTGTGTTTCTTCCCCCCAAATTTTTATTATGTAATACTCTGGCTTCTTAAATCCAGGGGACATTTTTCCAACTGCTATCTGGCCATGCTGCTGGTAACATAGAGAACTTGTCCTTTTATTTTTTTGGCTAGCATCTGTTACAGCTTAATAAACCTTTTATTTTGAAGATCTCTTTGTCTCAAAAGTTTAACTATGAACAAATGAGGACGAAAGCAGGTGGGTCATTATGTATAACCAACTTGTAGAGAAAAAACACTCCATGAAGTAAAAGTAAAGAATGAAATAATAAGCTGTCCATAAAGTCAAACATGTATAAAATTATTTATAGATAATATAATACCATATTAAGTTTTTTTCTAGACTTTTGATTTACCTGTAAAAAAGACATAAAGAAACAGACCATAAGACACCAAAAATAAAAACGATCTCAAGATCTTTGATTGAATCCTATACTGGATTAGTGGTACAAAATGCAGAATTTAGGTAAATGGAAAACAATAAGTAGGAAAGAAAGCCATAAACTAGAGTAAAAGGAATTAGAATTACTCAAAGGAAGAAAGTATTCAAAGAGTAAATTAATAGAATTCATGAAATGGATGACCCTCACTGGTTTGAATAATCAGTTGTTCCCCATCTATATTCATGATCAAATAAGATGAAATGGATTTTGAACACAGAGTAATGTTTTTGGTTACTTATAAAACCCACTACATTCAAAACCAGGAAAGAAAAACCTTGAACTAGATTAAAAGAAATTAGCATTACTCGAAGCAAAAAAGCACTGGAGAGTGAATTAATAGTGTTCAAGAAAATGAAGGACCCTCACAGTGTAATCAGGATGGGTGATTGAAGAAAATTGTGGGAGCTCTTCTCGGAAGATGCTATCATGTACCATCTCAGAGTCACTACCTCCCATTTGCCAAGGAGTGCAGCAAATGGATTAAATTCCTCTCTCCCATGAGAGAGAGAGACTGCCCCCTTTCCCTTCTGCCTACTTCCAGCACTGTATTTTGTAATGGTCCCAAATCTCTGCAATCCTAAAGAGTTATATACACTACCAATAAAATTTGAACATTCTAACATTCTGTTTTAGCTGATGAATTTTTTTAACAGCACTGAGTTCTTAATTTCCTACATCTTTTCCCCCAAATTTGTTAGTCTTATCCTGTCTTTATTTTCTAGCAAACTTCAGTTGCATAGTTGAACACTGCAACTTGTCTATCTAGTAATTTCAGTTTCTGTGTCCTTCTGCTGCTACTTCCCTCTTATAACATATCCATCTCTTTCCCAGTTTTCCACTGTGGTAGCCATTGATGAAGAAAAATATACAGCCTTGGATTCACTAATTCCCTAGTTTGAGACTCAGCTAAGCTCTTTCACATGTATCTTCCTTTTCTAGAGTAAACAAAGAGAAAAGTGAAAAAACCAAAACACCATTGTTATCCTCTTTCCTTTCTTTCAAAGATAAACTTCTTGCTATTTTTTACACTCACACTCTCCACCTCCTCATCAGCTGTGTGTACCTCAACCCGCTGCAGTTCATCCTCCCTTCCCCCACTCGTGAGACAGCTCATTGCAGTCACTCAAAATGCTAACATCAGTGGACTTCAGTTCTTATCTTACATGGTTTCTCTGTAGCATGCACCATTTAGACAGAATTTACCCTACAATTCTTTTTTTTTTAATTTTATTTGAGCAAAGAAAAACAAAACAAACAAAAACAACAACAACAACAAAAAAAGACGACATATATAGTAAAAACAACAAGCAAAAGAGACAAGCAAATGACTGGAGTAAATACACAACATTGCAGGTTTACACAACCGGTAGATAGAAGCTTGACAATGGTTGCAATATTGCGCATCGTTATCTTTAAAATGGTTTCTTACATTATCAGATATAGACATGCTAGATTGATCTAATCATATGAGTATTAATTGTTCTTTCTCAATAACGAATACATTCAGCAGTGTTCTTTTTAGTTATCTTA
>RJWM01017488.1:0-43114 GCA_004363535.1 Dasyprocta punctata | reverse complement strand
AAAGAAAAAAACCAAAACTCCATAGTGTTCCTTTTTCCAAATACTACTCATGCTATTCTCTTGATTCACTTGCTTTGGAGAACCTGATCAATATGGCACTCAGCACAAGAAACAATACAATCAGTATCATGTTCTATAGAGGACTTTGAAGGTACCAAGCTAGTGATACTACTTGAGTTAGAAAGAATATCATGATTAATCAGAAGGAAGTTGAAAATGAAATGTGTTGAAAGTTCACGGAATATACCTAATCAAGCAGACATTACTTTTACAGTTTGGATCCTTTAAACCTGCTTAAGACATTTGCTGAATCTGAGTTTGGGGAAATATATGTAACATAATACGAATTCCATAATAAAATACTAACGATCTCACAGACTTCACTGAATACAGTCCACTGTAAATCACTAGTTGTTCACCATCAGTGTCGTACTGCTGACAGAGCAGTGATTCATAATTGCTGTCCTCCATCATGAGCAAGTATTGTACCATGTATCACTAGTGCACGAAAAGAATAAAATAGAAAATTAAAGTAAGATTTCCATTAAATAATTTTTCTGTATTTTTCAGAAGACTTTTTACAGAGCCTAGGGGATGTTAAACAAGTTACTACCCATTGGAGATAAATCCCAGAATTTATATTTTGTATTGAAAGACGGTCTTATTCAATTCTTCAGACCAGTTGTTGTAACACTTCCAGTCTCAGTTCCCAAGTGACTGAGAGTAAACGTGTGAACTACTGTACCTCACTGATGTTTACTTTACTCAAGCACTGAAATCTTGGTAAATCACGGTGTGTATAAGCATCCTAACTTTAAACTGGCATAGTGACACATGTACAGTATCCCAGCAGTCAATGAGTTAAAAACACTATCAAAAATTCTTACCACCTAGGTGTACTTAATAAGACCTGATCTCAAAAATTTTTAAAAAATTGAAAACTTAGCCCAGAGTGAAATTCCAGAGTACAGTCCCTATACAAAAAACAAGAATGAAAGAACCACCAAAATACAAAAAAGGAAACAAAACAAAAAGCAAAAAAACAAGCAGCTGAGCCTTGTGGTGTGCGCCTGTAGCCCCAGCTCTCATGCGGGTGAGGCAAGAGGATTGCCATGGGCTGAGGCCAGCATGGACTACAAAGTGAGACCCTGTCTCAAAAAATAAATAAATAAGGGCCGGGGATTTAGCTCAGTAGTGTAAGCGCCTGGCCAGCAAGTGCAAGGTTGTGAGTTCGATCCCCCATACCCCCCCCAAAAAAAATAAATAAACAAACAAAACATCAAGAACATCTGGAAATTTTTCATATATAGGGGATACCCCTATCATTCTACTATAGTGATGGTGTCCACACTATTTTTAAGCCTAAAGGAAAGCCAGACAGTTTCCTAGTTGCAGATTTTGCCTCAAAAATGATTAGATGAACTGACCAGTGGTAACATAGTGACCCACTATTAAATTCCCTTTCTTTCTTCAAGCCTGTGACCTTTGCCCAACTCAGAGAGTGTGCAGGCACTCAAGTCTTCCTTCATACTTACTCTAAGAACAATGTGAGTTTCAGAGATCTTCTATATTATGGACACTACTATTGGCACGCTATTCTCTCCCATCTCTTTTCTAGTCTCCATTTTTTTTTTTTTTTTTTTTTTGGCACTGGGGATTGAACTCACAGCCTTGAAATTGCCAGACAGGCACTTATACCACTGAGCCAAACTCCGGGCCCTAGTTTTTCAAGGTAGGGTTGCACTACATAGCTCAGGCCAGCCGTGTGCTCGCACTGTAGCCCAAGCGGGCCTCAGACTCACAATGCTCCTCTTACCTCAGCCTCTAGAGTGCTGGGATTAAAGGCTTGTGCCAGCATGCCTGGCTTCTATTCTCCTTTGATCCAACCTAAACAAAAAACTCTCTATGCCTAACTACTGACATGCTGCACAACCTCCATTTTAGGCTTCTGCCCCACTCCAGTACTCCTTTGAAAGTCTAACTCAACCAGCAATTTTGTATTTAAAAAATATTTGCAATTAGGCCAAGAACTATAGCCATTAATACAGAGGTGACACCCTGGTTCCTTTCCTCTCATATGTATATCACATATATATGTCCATGCAAATGCCCCAATTCAAGGTGTCTCTCAATGTGAGTTTAATAGACAGCCCCTTCTGGAAGTTGTCTTTGGCAGGTACAGTTCCCCTTCCCTTGCTAAGACTTTAACTCCCCCTACATTTGCCTTAGCATTCCAACTGTGCTCACTTAAATTGTCTCACTGTGAGTGGAAGTGTCATCTAAATAACTGAATTTTTAAATTTCTTTTGGATTGCTCTGCATGGAACTCAGGAGCTCACTGGGTGTTTGGCAAGTGCTCCTCCACGGAGACACATCACCACACATTTTTGAGTTCTCAGGACCTTTTGTAACACCTATTATGAGTTTAGAAATGTAGGAATATAGTGGAAATTTAGATGATCACTACAAATATGAAAAAGCAAAAGTCTGAGGAGAGCAGTTGTGGGTATGAGACCCTGCATCACAGATATTGATAAACTTCAGATCCTCCATATGTGCTGCTGATAGGAATGAAACCAGGGACCTAGCTCACCACTATTGCATCCAACTCCAGTGTGCATCTGAGTCTGGATCTCCCCTAGGTCCCTCCTCTTCCCAGAATGGTGAAGATGCAAAGGTAGCAGTGGGTTTCTTAAGAGGGCACTCAGGTTGGCCATGTCACAGTGGGGATAAGGTTCTGAGAACTCAGAAGCGGCCTTGTTCTGGCAATGTTATAGGCAGCTGCGTTAAATAGAAATATTCCAGGCAGTCAGAGAGGGCTAGGCCCTCAAAGAAGCCAGTGCAGAAGCCCAACTACCTTGCAACTCTATGGGTGATAATAAACACCTCCTGCTGTGGGCCAGATCTAAAACAAAAAGCAAAGCAAACAAAACCACACCATAAGTATAAACATTGTAGCCTGGTGTGGTGTCACATTCCTAAATGCCAGCACTTGGAAGGCTGAGGCAGGAGAATCCTTTGCAAGTTGGAGATCAGCCTGGGCTACAAAGTGGGCCCCAGTCCAGCCTGAAATGCGTAGGGAGACCCTGTTTCAAAATGACCAAAAAAATAAATAAAAAATAAATAAAAATTAGAAAAACCCAGTGATTGATATTTTAAATAGGTATCCATCACGTTGAGGAAGCAGAAGCCACTAATCCAACTCCCGACAGGAAAAGGCCCTGCTCCTGCTTGATACTTTCCCTATTGGATTCCAACTTAATCAATTTTACCTGGGCAATTACACTCGCAGTCTTATTGATTGACCATAATTCTGTCCCACCTCTTGCCTGCCTGCATTGTGAGTTTCCATTTTCCTCCACCTTGGACCCGTCTCACCTCCGGGTTTTGCTCTATAAAAGTCCCTAGAAAAGGCAGGGTCCTCAGCAACCAACTGGGGAACCCTTCTGTCTGTCTGTCTGTCTCAGACATGCTAGATTCTGCCAGCCTCTAACATGACATCTGCCCAGCTTGGTACTGGGCCCAGAGAAGCAACTTATCTCTCCAAAAGTAACTTGTATATTTCTTTGTCTATCACGCGAAAATCTTATCTGGACAGAAACTTTCTCTCTCTCAATAAATACATATTCTGCTCTCAACCTCCAGTGTTCCTAAAATTTAGTTTTTGATTTTAGAGAATACGAAGTCACACGGGACATCTAGTAAGTTGTGAGTTTCTTTCCCTTATATGAGCAAGGGGCAAAAGGAACAAAGAATGACTCAGTGCCCATCTGACACATCAGGATCTGGAGCTAATGCGGGGAGTATAGCCACCATACTTATGTGTTTTCTGTTGCTGTTTGTATTTTTCAATTTTTGTATCAGGGATCGAACTCACGACCTTGTATTTGTCAAGCAGGTGCTGCGCCTCTGAGCTATATTCCCAGCCCAAAGCCACCAATTAGCTCTAACCAATTCTAATCGGATCTCTTCCAGATTCCACCACATTTCAGAGCTCTCTTTCCACAGCGTTACCATTGCGTAGCTTGAGGGACTCCTAGGGTCTTTTCTATGCAGACTGTAGCTTGTGGACGTCTCAGAAAGCAGTCCAGTCAGCTGGGGTTCTCTCCACAATGTGCCCGGGACAAGCTCTTTGGCGCCATGACACCAGAAGAACCCTCCTGTTCTGCCTCCTCTGATTGGACAGATTATAGAGCCCGCTCCTTCTTCATTGATTGACTTCCGCTCTATTGCCCTCCCTCGGAGCCAAGCGGAAAGAGAAATATATCTTTGCCCGCAGGAGTGGAGTCAAAGCCACGAGTGCTTGCGCACACCTGGAGGCTGAGGTAGGAGTAGCGTTGTGAGCCGGACACCGGCTTGGGCTACAATGCGAGCAAGGCCGGCCTGAACTACATAGTGCGACCCTGTCTCAAAAAAAAACTGGGCTGGGAGTATGACTCAGTGATTTAAGCGCCTGCCCGGCAGGCGTGAAATTGTTATTTGGAGTCCCGGTTCCATGGAAGAAAAAAAAAAAAAAAAAAGAGTAGAGTCCAAGTAAAAGATTGTAATGCAGAGACTTCTAGACCAGGGTCTCCTATAAAATGTTAATCTCATCTCACCTGAGTAATACTTGCATTTAAAAGCTTTACCCCTAGCTCTCACAATTGACCCCATTTTCTTTATAGGATTCAGTGGACTCCTTCTGAAAATGGACCACGAATGTGTTCAGAAGATTCCAAGGTCAATATTCTAGTAAAGAATCAGTTCCCACCTGTGTTAGAATAATCAGTCAGTATTATTATTATTATTATTATTATTATTATTATTATTTGGTACTGGGGATCGAACTCACAAAAGTTGCGCCTACCAGGCAGGTGATTATGCCATTGAACTAAATCCCCAGCCCTATTTTTTGAGACAGGGTCTCACTATGCAGTGCAGGCTGGCCTTGAGCTCACTTTGTAGCCTAGGCTGGTCTCAAACTCACAACAATACCCCTGCCTCACCCTCCCGAGTGCTGGGATTACAGGACTGCACCCCCATGCCTGGCTATTCTTGATGACAGAGGAGTTAATATCCAGGTCTGCCTAAGGACTACAGGGAAGATAAACTTGGACTAAAACTTGTACACTTATTCTTTATGAGCTTTAGGATTAAATCTAGAACAGTTTTACATATGATCCAGAGATAAGTGGATGTCACTTTCACTCAGAAATCCAGAAGCCACAGAGGAGACAATTGTCTTGCACCAAACACTGTTGTGAACTGTGTTATTTCTGAAGTGTAAAGCAGTGGGTAAGGGACAGTGGAAATGACTCAAAGTATGGCACAAGAACTAAATCCTACCGATCTCAGGTGTAGAAAGGTAATTAAGATCAAGAGCTTTCCTAGGGTGGCTCTCTCATCCTTAGCAAAACATGCATTAGACACAAAAGCTATGATTGACTCCAAATACAACGCCAAGCAGAAAATTAAACAAATAATCAAAGATCCTGAATGGCTGATTTTTAACCTTCTGAAAGAGAGTAAAGGAGAGAAAATATCTAGATCTTGCTTTATCTGTTTTAGGTCACTGAGAAAAGGACACATGAATGCACATAGTCTCATATGTCTAATGGTTATATTTTAAAGACAAATAAAAATTATTTCTTAGTGCAAAGAAACTGAACATATGGCAATTCTGACCATTTTTCTCTTTCTTAGAGTACGATTTTTGTCATGAAATAGCATTGTAATCAACACTTTCGTCTGCATTCTATTTTGGCTCTATGGATATGTAGGCCATGAATATGTGCCAAAAAATATTAAAATACTTCTTTTCAATATATGAGCATTGAACATTTTCTAGAGTACATTCCAAAGAAGGAAGAGATTTTGGCATCTAGTATGCAATTCAAAAACAAGAGAATTAACATCCCTTTCAATTTCTACATGTTTTTATATCCTTTTTTTATTTAAGAGAAAAAAAAGACACATATAAGAAAGACAAGCAAAAGAGACAAACGACTAGAGTAAATGCACAACAATAACACAGGTTTACAAAAGAGGAAAATAGAAAATTAACAATAGTTGAAATATTGCATATCATTATCTTCAAAATGGTTGTTTACATTAGCAGATATAGACATGTAAAACTGATCTACTCATATGAGTATTAACTGTTCTTTCTCAATCACTAACACATTCAGCAGTATGTTCGTTTTAATTATCTTACATATACATACATACAGATTTATATCTTTTTCATTTCCCTTCCCTCTTTCCCCCTTTTCCCTTCCCAATTACTTTTGCTCTTCGAGCTGTTTTTTACCCTTACATAGTATTTATTTTACATTTCAGATCATATATACTTTTTCAGTTTCTTGCACTAGGGAGACAATATGGTATTTACACGTGTGGATTTGATTTATCTCACTTATCACTATGGTCTCAAGTCGTGTCCATTTACTTATAAAAGTCTCAATGAAATCTTTCTTAACAGCTGAGTAGTACTCCATTGTATAAAAATACCACATCTTTTGTATCCATTCTTTGATTGATGGGAACTTGGGTTGTTCCCAAGATCTGGCTATTACAAATTGGGTTGCTATAAACATGGGTGCACAAATATCACCGTGGTATGATGTTTTCAATGCTTCTGGGAAAATACCCAGAAGTGGGATAGCTGGGTTGAATGGGATCTCTAATCCTAGCTTCTTGAGGAATCTCCACACTGACTTCCACAGTGGTTGCACCAGTCTACACTCCCACCAACAGTGGAGAGGAGTTCCTTTTTCCCCACAGCCCCTCCAGCATTTGTAGTTTCTTGATTTTTTAATCTTGGCCTGTCTTTCTGGAGTGAGATGGAATCTCAGTGTCATTTTAATTTGCATTTCCTGAATGACCATTGATGTTGAACATTTTTTCATATATTTATTTGCCATTTGTATTTCTTTCTCTGAGAAGTGCGTATTCATCTCTGATGGCCATTTTTGGATTGGGTCCTTGAACTTTAGGGGCCTGATTTCTTTTAATTCTTTATATGTTTTAGATAGAAGTTCTTTGTCTGATGGACAATTGGCTAAGATATTTTCCAGTTAGTGGGTTATCTTTTCACTCTGTTGGAGATTTGCTTTGATATGCAAAAACTATTTAGTAAGATGAGATCCCAGTTGTTGATTCTGGGAAGTGTTTCCCATGCAATTTGATTTTTGCTTGTGAACTCTCTGCCTACTCCTAGGTCATCAAGATTTTTATCTCCTCTGTCTTCTAGTAAGTTTAGTGTCCCTGTTTTAATATTCAGACCTTCGATCCATTTTGACTTTATTTTAGTGCATGGTGATAGACATGGATCTAGTTTTAGTTTATGGGAAATAGAAAGCCAGTATTTCAGCACCATTTGTTAAAAAGGCTATCTTTCTTCCAATGTACATGTTTGGCCCCTTTGTCAAAGATGAGGTGGCTAAATGTGCTTGTAGTTCTGGCTGTATCTTCTAATCTATTTCATTGATCTTCAGGTCTGTTTTGATTCCAGTACCATGCTGACTTTATCACAGTAGCTTTGTAGTATAGTTTCAAGTCAGGGATTCAGATGCCTCCTGCTTTCCTTTGTGGCCCAGAATTACCTTTGCTATTCTAGGTCTTTTCTGGTTCCAGATAAATTTCAGGAATGCTTTCTCTAGCTCTATGAGGTAGGCAAGTAGTATTTTGATTGGGATTGAATTAAATCTGTATAATAACTTTGGGAGAATGGCCATTTTCATGATGTTTGTTCTTCCTATCCATGAACAGGGAATATCTTTCCATTTTCTGAAATCTTCTTCAATTTCCTTCTTTAGAGTAATGTAATTTTCACTGTATAATCTTTTACTTCCTTTGTTAGTTTGATTCCTCAGTATTTGATTTTTTTGGGTGTTATAGTGAAGGGTGTGGTTTCACTTATTTTTCTGCCAGTGACTTTGTTGTTTGTGTACAGGAATGCTATTGATTTTTGAGTGTTCACCTTGTATCCAACAACCTTACTGAATTTGGTTATTACTTCTAGAAGTCTTCTAATGGATATTTGGGGGTCTTCTATCTACAGTATTATATCGTCTGCAAATAATGATAATTTCACTCCTTCCATTCCTATCCTTATTCTCTTCATTCTTTTTCTTGTCTAATTGCTCTGGCTAATATTTCCAGAACTATATTGAATAGGAGTCGTGATAATGGACATCCTTGTCTTGTTCCTGATTTTAGGTTGAAAGTTTTCAGTTTTTCTCCATTTAGTAAGATGTTGGCTGTTGGTTTATGATATATGGCTTTTATCAGGTTGAGGTAGAGACAATCTATTCCATTTTCTGTAGGGTTTTTATCATGAATCAGTGTTGGATTTTGTCAAAAGCTTTTTCTGCATCTATTGAGATGATCATGTGGTTCTTGTGCTTGACCCTGTTTATATGGTGTATTACATTTATTGATTTGCATATGTAGAACCATCCTGGCATTCCTGGGATGAATCTTGATCATGGTGTATAATCTTTTTGATAACTTTCTGTGTTGTATATGCTATTATTTTATTGAGGATTGTTGCATCTATGTTCATTAGGGAACTGGCCTGTAATTTTTTCTGGTTAGGTCTTTCTCTGGTTTTGGTATTAGGGTAATACTTCTTTCCAGGAATGAGCTAGGGAGACTTACTTCTCTTTCAATTTCATTGAAGAGTTTGAGGAGTGTTGGCATTAAGTTTTCCCTAAATTTCTTGTAGAATTCAGCAGTGAATCCATATAGGCCCAGGATTTTCTTTGTTGGTAGTGTCCTAAGTAAATTTTTAATTTGATTAGTTGAAATTGGGTTATTCAGCAGTTTTACATCTTCTTGATTCAGCTTTCATAATTCATAAGTTTCTAGGAATCTGTCCATTTCTTCTGTGCTGTCAAATCTATGTGAGTAAAGGTTTTTGAAGTAGGTGTTGATGATCTTGTGTATTTCCACAGGGTCTGTAGTAATTTCACCCTCTTCGTTTCTTACTGCATGAATCTGAGTTTTTTCTTTCCTCTTTTTGATAAGGTTGGCTAGGGGTTTATCAATTTTATTTACTCTTTCAAAGAACCAACTCTTCGATTCATTGATTCTTTGTATTGTTTTCTTAGTCTCAATTGCATTAATTTCTGCTCTAATCTTAATAATTTCCTCCCTTCTTTGGGCTTTGGACTTGACTTGCTCTTCTTTTGCTAGAAGTTTGAGGTACAGTATTAAGTTGTTTATGTGTGTTCTTTCCATTTTTCTGATGTGGGAGTTCAGTGCTATAAATTTCCCTCTGAAGACTGCTTTTGTTGTGTTCCACAGGTTTCAGTAATTTGTATTGGAATTTTCATACAATTGTAGATATTGTTTAATTTCTTCTTTAACTTCTTCTGTGACCTATTTCTTATTTAGGAGAGTAATATTTAATTTCCATGTTTTTATGCGGTTATTGTAGGTTTTTTTGTCATTCATTTCCAGTTTCACTGCACTATGGTCAGATAATATGCATGGAATTATTTCAGTTCCTTTGCATTTACTTAAGCATGTTTTGTGGACCAGTATAGGATGTATTTTAGAGAATTACTCATGTGCAGCTGAGAAGAATGTGTATTCTAATGTTGATGGGTAGAATACTCAGTACACATCTACTAGTTCCATTTGTTCACAAGTTTGATTCAGTTCTGTTATTTCTTTGCTGATTTTTTGTTTGGTTGTTCTGTCTCTCTGTGACAGTGGGGTGTTAAGGTCCCCTGCTATAACTGTATTATTGTTCATTTGGTTTTTCATGTTTATTAAGAATTATCTTACATAGTTGGGTGCTGCCTTACTGGGTGCATATATATTTATGATTCTAGTCTCTTCCTCTTGAAGTTTTCCTCCAACAAATATGTAGTGATCTTCTTTATCTCTTTTGATCATTTTTGGTTTGAAGTTCGCATTGTCTGCAAACATAATAGCTACCCTTGTTTTTTTCTGGGTTCCTGTTGCATGGATTATTGTTTTCCAGTCACTGATTTTTAGTCTGTGAATTTTCTTTTGAGTGAAATGTTTCTAAAATTTTTTTAATTATTATTAGTATTTTTTGGGGGGCACCAGGGATCGAACTCACAACCTCACACGTGCCAGGGCAGGCGTGTAAGACACTGAGCCAAACTCCCGGCCCTGGTTTTTTGGAGGCAGGGTCGCAACATGTAGCTCAGGCTGGACTTGTGCTTGCATTGTAGCCCAAGCCAGCCTCCAACTCACAACGCTCCTCCTACCTCTGCCTCCCGAGTGCTGGGATTAAAGGCATGCACCACTGTGCCCAGCTTGAAATGTGTTCCTTCTACACAGCATATTGTTGGGTTTTGTTTCTTTCTCTTTTTTTTTTTTTTTTTTTTTTTTTTTTTGCGGCACCAGGGATTGAACTCACAACCCCGCACCTGTCAGACAGGGACTTAAGTCACTGAGCCAAACTTCCAGCCCTAGTTTTTTTGAGGCAGGGTCACACTGTATAGCTCAGGCCAGTCTTGTGCTCATGTTGTAGCCCAAGCCGACCTCGAACTCACAACGCTCCGCCTACCTCAGCCTCCCGAGTGCTGGGATTAAAAGCATGCACTACCACACCCGGCTTTTTGGGTTTTGTTTCTTAACCCACTCTGCTAGTCTGTTTCTTTTTATTGCTGAGTTGATACCATTTACATTGATTGATATTAACTGATATGTACTGGCTCATTCCTGTCATGATCTTTCTGTTGTTGCTTTTCTACATTTTCTATTTAATTATTTGTCTTGCTTAGTGATTTCCTTTTGTTGTTCTTAAGATTGTAGCTATCTTTGTCTCTTTCTAGAATGTCTTTCAGTACTCTGTAGTGTTGGTATGGTGGCCATAAATTTGTTCAGCTGTTCTTGGTCACGGAAGAATCTTATTTCTCCATCATTTTTTAAGGATAGTTTTGCAGGGTACATCAATCTGGGTTGAAAGTTGTTTTCTTTTAGGATTTGAAATACTTCAAGCTCTTCTTGACTCAAAGATTTGTGTTGAGAAATCTGCCATGATTCTGATAAGCTTTTCTTCATAGATGATCTGTTTCTTTTCTCTGACAGCTTTTAGTATTTTGTTTTTGTGCTGTATTTCTGATACCCTTATTATTATATTTCTGGGTGAAGATTTATTCTGGTTATGGTTAATTGGGGTTCTGTATGCCTCAGTTACCTGTATTTCAGATTCTTTTCCCATTTTGGGAAAATTTTCTGGTATTATTTCTGTGAATAATCTTTGCAGGTCATTAGTATTGACCCCTGCTTTTTTATTTGTGGCTATTAATCTTATGTTATTTCTCTTGGCATCATCTTGCAGCTGTTGAATTGTTATTTCTTGGTTCCTACTATTTTTAAGAGATCTTTTCTTTTGTGGCCATAAGGTCCTATGCTGTCTTCAAGATCTGAGATTCTATCTTCAGCTTCTTTCAAGTGGTTTTTCAAACTTTCCATGGAATTTTTCATTTGCTGCATTTTCCTTTGCATCTGTTTCATGCATTCTGTTTGTGTCTTATATTGTTCACTCAAAGTTTCCATCATTTTGTTATGTTCTTCTGTTTTTTATCTTGGTCTTCTTTAGATACACACAACATTTCTTTCATAATGATTGTCATTTCATTTTTTAGCTGAAATTATTTCTGATTTGAGTGTCTCTAGTTTCATCGAGCTGTTTCTTTACTGCATTTGCCATCATTTCAGAAAGTTCAGTTGTGTGACTCCCAGTGTCTTCAATGTCGGTGTCTCTTGGGTTTGTTCTCGGTGACCTGGGGGATTGCGAGTGACCCTTGGTATTTGTTTTGTCATTTTCTGCTGGGATCTGTGTGGCTCTTTGTCCTGTGAGGCTGACTGGTCTTTCCCCTAGTGGGTTGCACTGAGTCACGGGACCTGGAAGAGCTGGATACTGTGTGCAGCTAGTGAGGGCACTCTCCTGGAGTATGCTGGTGGAAGCTCCACCTTTCTGGGTGGGGACCAAGACCACCCAGGTCCAGGCAGCTAGGCAGAGCATACACCAGTGTGTGGCGCCACCTGGACCCTGAGTCTGGCTGCAGGGAGTTCAGAGCCTCAAGTCCCAGTCAAGCCTGGGCGAGTCCCAGACCTACAGTCCTGGGGCCTTGCTCCTGGCTGGGCAGGCCCACAATCTCTAGGACCTGCCATGGTGGTGCTCCACTAAACAATGGAGCTCGCACCCTGTGCTCTGATCAGCAGAGCCCAAGCTCTCCAAGGCCCTGCAGCTACACTGGACAGTCCCTGATGAGCAGCTCTGGGGTCCTGGGCTCAGTACCTCTGTGTCCTGCGAGGCTGGCTGGGCATTCCCCTGGTGGGTTGCACTTAGTTGCAGGACCAGGTAGAGCTGGGTCTTGTTCACAGCTAGTGAGGGCACAATCCTGGAGTGTGCTGGTGGAGCCTCCGCCTTACCGGGTGGGGCCGAGACCTCCCAGACCCAGGCAGGTAGGTGGAGCATACCCCAGAGTGTGTTTGCCACCCGAACCCTGAGTTTGGCTGCAAGGCATTCAGAGCCTCTGGAGTGTCAGGCAAGCCTGGGCAAGTCCCAGGCCTACAGTTCTGGGGCCTTGCTCCTGGCTGGGCAGGCCCTCAACCTCTGGGACCCACCATGCTGTCCACTCCACTGAACAATGGAGCTGGCGCCCAAGTGCTCTCATGGCCAGAGCCCAAGCTCTCCAGCACCCTGCAACTATGCTGGAGAGTCCTTGATGAGCAGCTCTGGGGTCCTGGGTTGGACTCAGTACCTCTGCATCCTGCGAGGCTGGCCGGGCATCCCCCTGGTGGGTTGCGCTGAGTCGTGGGAGTGGGTAGAGCTGGATCCTGCACATGGCTAGTGAGGGTGCACTCCCAGAGTGCCCTGGTGGAGCCCCCACATTACTGGGTGGAGGCCGAGACCTCCTGGACCCAGGCAGGTAGGCAGAGCATATCCAGAGTGTGGTGCCACCTGGACCCTGAGAATGGCTGCAAGGAGTTCTATTTTCTATATCCTTAAGGCATCCCCATGGTGACCCATCCCAGAGAAGGCAGGTGCTATATAAAGAGAAACTGGGAAATATTTCACGGTCAGATTTGCCACGTTTACTAGTTCCAAACCCTATATTCCCCAGGAACTTGAATTGTTAACACTAGCAAGTGTTTATAAATGCATAAGGTATCATTGATTTCAGTTGTAACAATCAAGATTCAAAGAACGAAGCATTCCTGGCAAAACCAATAACAAGATTCCTGAACCAATGTTTCAAACTCTTTCAGAGAGCAAAGCAAATGTATCACAGGGCAGTACTTTTTATCCTATACAAAGAGATCATCTCTAGAGATAGAGTTAAGAAAATGGGTGGAGAAAAGCTGTGCTCAGATCTAGGGTGAAGAAATGTTCAAGGCATTTGTCATATGTACCTAATCACCAAGGCAACCCTCCTTAGCAGCAACACAAGGTTACATCTTGCTCAAGTCTCTTTTAAAATTGAAACTCACAGGCTAAACTTACACTCATTCACAATTCACGTGTCACTAAAGAAACATTCATCAGCTTTTGACACACAAATGAAAAAGAAAGGCTAACTATGACTACTTCTCTTTTGCTTTTAATTGGCATATGCAAGGCACAAATGTAATCTACATCTCTGATAGATGTTCTGCTCTGAGAGAGGCGAACAATCATTGTAAACTGCCTTCATTTAACCTCCTGGAGGAAAGGACAGTGCCTAGTCAACGGGTTTTAAAGTTAAATTCTGGTGATTTGGAGAAAAATTCGGATTGACTTATCAGCAGAGAGAGAGACAGAAAAAAGCCCAGCACTCTAGCTCAACTGTTAAAAGAGGGTTTAAGAAAGGGCTCTAAACAGCATTGTGTCTGCTCACTCTGAAAAGGAAACCAGATCACTGAAAGAATTACCTGTTATCTCACTGGGAAGTGAAGATGAAGATGATAGATAAGGAGAGATTTTTCTGCTGGATACCCAGTTGGGCTGCTGGGACCCAGCTTCCACTGAGTATCTTCCAGAGACTAACACTGGCCATAACCCTCAGTGACCCTCTCAGTTTCTACTGGTCCACACAGAGATTACAAACAATTAAACACTGTCAAAAACTCATGGTCACAAGTCTTTGAAAATATATATTTTAATATGAAATACATCATCAAACAAAAAATATTCTTTGTTACACAGAATACAGAAAATACACACAAAAATTTAAAAGTAAAACAGTGCAAAATTCTAATAGCAAGTTATAAAATGAAGGTTTTTAATGGCCTACACCTTCCAAAATTAAAGACAAAATAAAAACTGCACACTCACTGTACTTGAAAATAAAAAATATATTTCCATTAACCACGATCAATTAAGACACTATGTAGTAAGCTCAGACACACAATAAAACACCTAATAATGTCAACTCAATATTTTTATATTAAACACTGCACATAAAGAACCTATATAAGTGATTTACTGAAAACTACATAATGTATGTACTTTCTGGTATCTTCACCTAGGATGTTTTCTTTGGAAAATTTGTGAAGAAATATTGACATAAAACACTGTATAATTTCCACAGGTTTCCAATATATGAGAAATTTCCACAGGAATTTCAAAATATAGTTTCTACTCAGTGAGATTTCCATATTTGTCAAATACACACATACACCCACACACACATATTCATGTATTTCACAATGTGTGTACTGAAAACTCTCCCACATTGCTTAAATACATAGGATTTCTCCCCAATGAGTTTCTTAATGTCTATGTAATGAAGACTTACCAAATCCTTTTCTATATTGCTTGCACACATATGGTTGTTAGTGTCACTTCATTAATATATTCAACAATAATTATGTGCTGAAAGCTTTTCTACCATACACATATGTACTGGATTTCTCCCCAGTGTGAATCCTTTTGTCTTTGATGATAACTTTTTCTGCTGAAAGCTTTCCCACATTGCTTACACAGATAGGGTTTCTCTCCAGTGTGAATTCTTTCATGTATTTGATGACTTTTTGCACTGAAAATTTTCCCATCTTGTTTACATACATATGGTGTCTCCTCCATGCAAATTCTTTCATGTATTTGACAAATACTGTGTGTGCTGAAAGCCTTTCCACATTGCTTACACAGTTTCTCTCCGGTGAGTTCTTTCATGGGTTGAACAATCATGATGTATGCTAGAAGCAGTCCTTCATTGCTTACATATTTAGTTTCTCTCCAGTGTGAGTTCTTTTATGATTTTGACAATGACAAAGTCTGCTGAATGCATTCCCACATTATTTACATACATAGGGTTTCTTACCAGTGTGAGTTTTTTGATGTACTTTACAATATCGCTGTGTGGCAAAAGATTTCCCACATTGCTTACATACATAGGGTTTCTCTCCAGTGTGAATTCTTTCATGCTTTTTACAATAATCCAATGTACTGAAAGCTTTCCCACATTGTTTACATACATAAGGTTTGTCTCCTGTATGTGTTCTTTCATGTATTTTACATGAACTGCATGTCCTGAAAGCTCTCCCACATTGCTTACATATATAAGGTTTCTCCCCTGTGTGCGTTCTTTCATGTCTTTGACGTGAACCACATGTACTGAAACCTTTCCCACAATGCTTACATATATAAGGTTTCTCTCCTGTGTGTGTTCTTTCATGTGCTTTATATGCAGTCTGTGAACTGAAAGCTTTCCCACATTGCTTGCACAGATATGGTTTCTCACCAGTGTGAACTCTTTCATGTATTTGATATAAATATTTTTTTCTGAAACCTTTCCCACATTGTTCACATCTGAAGCACTTCTCTCCAGTGTGAGTTCTTTTATGATTTTCACACTGAGAATATTTGCTGAATGCTTTTCCACATTGCTTACATACATAGGGTTTCTCACCAGTGTGAGATATTTCATGTATTTTACAATATTTCCGTGTGGCGAAAGCTTTCCCACATTGCTTACATACATAGAGTTTCTCTCCAGTGTGAGTTCTTTCATGTGCTTTACAATTCCCCAGTGTACTGAAAGCTCTCCCACATTGCTTACATATATAAGGTTTCTCCCCTGTGTGTGTTCTTTCATGTATTATACATGCATTGCCTGCACTGAATGCTTTCCCACAATGCTTACATATATAAGGTTTCTTCCTTGTGTGTGTTCCTTCATGTGTTTTATATGCAGTCTGTGAACTGAAAGCTTTCCCACATTGCTTGCATAGATATGGTTTCTCAGCAGTGTGAATTCTTTCATGCATTTGATATTCACATTTTTTTCTGAAACCTTTCCCACATTGTTTACATTTGTGGCAATTCTCTCCAGGGTCAGTTGTTTCATAATTTTGACAATGACATGTGCTGAAAGCTTTTGCACATTGCTTATATATATAAGGTTTCTCACCAGTGTGAATTCTTTCATGTATTTGATAACAACTTTTTCTTCTGAAACTTTTTCCACATTGCTTACATATATAGTGTCTCCCCTCACTATGGTATGTGTCATAGATCTGAACATTAGTGGGTTTGATGGAGGCATCCAAATTTTTCTTACATATGAAGGTCTTCTCTGTAAGGTGAGTTCTTTCACTAAGACCAGAGCAGGATCTCTCACATTCATCATGTTCATATGGTTTTTTTCCAGCCTCCGTCCTTGCATGATTCTGAAATGACTGGAAATCATTGCAGTTTCTTCTATTTTCATTACATTTAAACAGCTGCCCTTCAGATTTGAAATACTCATCTGGCTTCAGTGCAGTGTGAGCTGTGATGGGCACACTTAGTGACAAATGCCCCATCAGGGGCTTTCTACCAGCAAGATTTTCAACTGGTTGTAAACCAGATTGTTTCATATGGATATTAGCATCTCGAGTCCAAAGGAAACTTTCTTTGTATTGATTCCAAGCTTTATATTGAGTGCATTTCTCAACCTCTTCCTTTCTATAAAAGAAAAACAAGTCACAATAAAAAGGGTCTCCATATTAGTGATTTAACAGAACACGTTCTCTTTTGATGCCTTCTAAGAAATTTGGAAATGAATTAAATGAGTGCATAGGAGGGTTCTTTTGACACAGCTCTTCCTAAAGAGAGGTATTTATTTGGGAGTTTTTAAATTGTTATATATATGAATAGAGTAATTTTAGTTTTATTTTGAGCAATTTATATGTATATATATCATATATTGGTTATTTTTTATATCTTTTCCCATTCACTTTTCTCCTTCTAATCTTACTGTTTGTCTTTCCCATCTCTAAAATGTCAGACTTTCCTTTATCTAGCACCTCTCATATACATCTATACAAAACACCTAAATGCAATGTCATACATATTCATGATGTTGATCATAAAGGAACATTTTTTATATTATACATCAGATAGTATCATTTGTTTCACTTTAGTTCTAATTCAGTTTCCTATGTTGGAATACCTTTGTATTTGGTTTTCAGATTACACATTACTCAAGCTGTATATATTTTTGGAGAATATTTGTGAAATTAAATAAATCTGAAGATGATCTGTCTTTTGATTTTCATTTTTCTCCTTATATGTGGACTCATTTTTTGGGAGAGGGGGGAACCGGGGATCAAACTCACAACCTTGTACATGCCAGGGAGACACTTAGGGCACTGAGCCAAACTCCCAGTCCCAGGTTTTTGGGCAGGGTTGCACTGCGTAATTCAGGGTGGCCTTGCACTCACCTTGTAGCCCAAGCTGGCCTCGAACTCTCAACACTCTTTTACCTCAGCCTCCTGAGTGCTGGGATTAAAGGCGTGCAACACCACACCTGGCTTACATGCGGACTCTTATAGGAGCATTCTTTTTTCTTGTAAGTGCAAATTACCTCTGATTTCTGCAATAGTTACTGTACTCTTCCTCCACTTCTTGGTTATCCAAGTGTCTTCCTGAATTATAGACATAGAAATATAAGGAGTCACTGCATTATTACATAAAAATTAATAGATTCCAATTTGATACATGATATAATGTAACCAGGCCAGAGATATTTTTTCAAATCACTTTCCCATTCTATTTAATGAAACAGCACTGATGAGCAACAAGCAATATTCTCTGACTGTATAAATAAGAAAGAGATGTCATCCTTACCTATAGTCACCATGTTCCTAAAGTTTTCTGCCATCACATCTCTGTAGAGCTTCTTTTGGGATGGATTCAGCAAAGCCCACTCCTCACTGGTGAAGCTCACAGCCACATCCTCAAAGGTTACTGACTCCTAAAGGATCACACATATATTTCTTGAAGGAAGACTGAGATTAAGAGCTTGTAATATCTCAACTCCTTTCATAAAAAGTGCAACTGAGAGCCAAGTGTGGTGGTACATGTGTGTAATCCTAGCACTCACGAGGTTGAGGCTGGAGGATCAATATGAGTTCAAGACCACTGTGAACTACAGAGTTCAAGGTAAGTGTGAATTACATAGTGACAATCTGACTCAAAAAAAATGAAACAAAGAAGAAAACACAAAAAAGCTGCTTCACCGTTGCTTGTGTTAAAAAGGAATCAGCATACATGCTACTTGAAAAATTATAATAGCCTTAGATTTTGCTCACAAATAAAAAGTTATAAAACTCACAACTAATCTCAAATTCAGAGACTTACCTACAGGAATAAGCCACTAAGAATACCTTCAAATGGCACGTGCATGCTCCTAATGGTAAAAATTATAACATTTTTGACATAAAAACATATAATTCACTATGCTTAATTTAATTGAGCACTATTACCATGGTATATTGCTGTGATACACAACTGTGATCACATCATTCTGGGAGGCTGTGACAGGAGAATAAGACCTTCAAGCTGCCTGGTCTATGTATTGAGAACAAATGTCAAGATTCAAAATGATGATAACTGGAAATGTAAAAGGTCTGATTTTTCCCCAGAAGGTCCTGAGATGAATTCCTACTGAAACAAAAAATACCTTTAAAACTTTGCTATTCCTGTGAAACACCATCTCCATTACACAGAGATAATGGTGGCAGACCACTTTTATACTAATAGAAAAAAAAATTACAATTATACTTAAAAATGATTAGATGAACTTAGTAGTAACAAAAGAATTATTTATATAATGATGTAAATTTCTTTCATTCAGCTTCTATGTCTGAACCACTTTGAAATCTAGCCAGCATAGATCTCACACTTTAATTTCATGCTAGGAATTTTTCAGAGGGAAATTCCTTGTTCAGGAACTGACTTTGCCACCTACCATCATCCACTGCTTTCCCATGCTGTATGTGCTCCCCTGTGCTCCTCCATATAGAGAACACCAATCTGCACCAAATTATTGACATGCCTGAAGACCTATACTTGGCACTCTCCACCTGCTGCAGTACTGCTTCTACTCATTGTCCTACTTCATTCAGTATGTCAATTTTTTTTTCTTTTGAGACAGTCTTCATTTGTAGGTAAGATTGGACTTCAACTTATTATATAGCCCAGGGTGAAAATGAACACCCAACAATCCTCCTGCATCAGCCTCCTGAGTACTAGGATGACAGGCATGTGACAACACTCCCAGCTAGCATTTCATTTTTCAAACATTATCTACAACCTATCCATGCACTGTAGCAATTATGTGAGACAGGATGCTTTTCTATCGTTTCATCCATACATAAATCATATTAGATGCCCTACTTGAAGGAGATTGTGTTTCACATTCAAGCCCTTATGGAAGCTGTTGTTTAGAGACTATTTTCATCATTCTTTTCTCTGTCTTTTTCATCTGTGTGCTACACTGCTGGACAGGAGACATAACACTCTGCAGGGGCTTCAGTAGGACCCTGGATCTAAACTTTTAACAAATTTACCATATTATAATTAAGTGTCATAGTTACTATCCTTTTCCTGAGACAAAATATCAAATACAACTTAGAGAAATTTTTATTGGCCTATAAGTTAAGAACATTTTTTTATTGACTCCAAGTTCCAAACAGGATGGCAACAAACAAAAGTGAAGGAAAAAGGTACTTAAGTCATGTGAGCATGGAAGCAGGGAAAGATGGCAGGATCTGCAAACAAGAATATACTTTTCCAAGACTTGTCTTTAGTGATATGTCTCCAAAAAGTCCCAACCTCCTACCACCACATTCTGATACTGAAATCCACAGGGAATGAATTCACTGATGAGGACAGGGCCCATTGAAATCAATTAACTTTCAAGTTTATGTGATATTTAGGAGACATTTTAGATTTAAAACATAATACCTGGTCTGCTGCTGGGAGAAAAATCAGGACACCCAACAAAGCATTCTCACCCACACTGAAATCTCACACACGTCATGAGTCTCCTATCAACCCTCCCACTCACTGCATGGTGAGGAGTGGATCTTAACACACTGATCACATGTTTCTTGTGTCCTATTTGCTTACACTATCTGCCCCTTGTAAAAATATTGCATGTATTTACTGTGTGTTTGAGAGACCCAACTGATCTTTTTTGCTCTGCAGAAAAAAGGCTCAGAGGCTAATTGGCCTAGAGTGCACCAATCAGTGAAACAATTATTTTGAGAAACTAGATTACCCCAGTAAGTATAAGAACATCTGAAACCCATTTGACAATGAGCTGAAGATCCCATATTTTGCAGCCCACTCTAGTGCTAAGACAGCTTTTTTCCTGCATTTGCCATAACTTTTGAATCTCATTACTTCAATCCTAACTTTCTGATTTTCCTCCATATACACTGGTTTGGGACAAGGACAATGTTTTTGATTCACTTCCTCATTTCTTCACTGTAGACAGGATAAAGGAACTGGAGAAAGGCAGGTCATTATGGGGGATGGTAGCCCCCTCAGAGAACCCCATCAAATGCAATAAGTGGGAGCTCATCTGAATGTAAAGAAAAGTCCACTCAGGACCCCCAGACATGATCAGTTTACCCAGCCTAAATGGAAATGAGCAGAGATGGAACAAACTGCTTTCATACTCACCTTTCTGTGCCAGTGTGCCATCATTATTTAGCATGGTGCAATGTCCATGCTCTGGCCTTTCAGCAGTCATTAGAGGACCCTCGGTCCTTGGTGTGGGATAATGAGTGCCAGTGCTGACCCTATGGGAGGCAGTGTAGGCTTTCATTGCAGTGTGCTCAGCACTGGCATGCTCACTTACCAAGTGAAACACCTAATGTCTGGAAGCATTGCCTTGGTCATGAGCAATAGGCAGTCCAAACTTTAGGCGCATGGATATTAGGAAGGAAGGAGAAATCAGGAATTCTGACAGATCTCTGGACAATACCTGTGCAGAAATTAATTTTTTTTTTTTGGTCTTTTTGAGACAGGGTCTCACTATGCAGTTTTCTCTTGCCTTGAACTCATTTTGTATCCCAGCCTGGCCTTGAAAGTGCAGAGAACCCCATGCTTCAGCCTGCCAAGTGCTGGGATTACAGGCATGTGTCATCACACCTAGCCAGAAAACAAGCTATGGCTTCTTTCCAGCTATTGCTGCTTTGTGTCTCACAAATGAGGAACTTTAGATCATTTCTAAAATAGGATGCCCTCTTCAAAGTTATCACTTTTGCAAACACAGGAAAGACAATGCCTTTAATTGATAACACAAAAACCCCATTAAGTTTTGGTGGCAAATCCAAAATTATATTCTTCTATTGATTCATATTTTCTGTCACAAAAGACAACCAACAATAGTCCAGCAAGATGAAGTAGTTTCTGGGTCCCTGTCTACCTGAGTTAGAAAAAAAATTTGAATGGCCCTAATTCATGCTGCCTTACTCTCCCTTGTCTTATCAGACTATTGTTCCTTCTACATGGCCTTAGATTTCAACACTCCAAGTTAATTACAGCTTTTCCAACAGAGAGGGACTGTTAAGTCTCCTGCAATTGGCCATTTTATTCCTCCTTAACCCTCCTAATGAGGAATTCCTACTTTGAATGGTTTTCCTATCAGCAATGGTTTAAACTAGTTTTTCAGAGGCATATGCAAAACTACTGTAACCCAGTGCCCTCTCTACGGGCTAGATTTCAGAATCTATGTCTCAGCCTGCTGACTAGTTCCAATGGTAGAGCTTCCTAGGGTGAAGAGGTCTTAATTCAGTGGGCAGCGGACACACCATTTTCGGGATTTTTAACTTATGAATTGCCACCCCAGGAAACCTTATTAGCAGGGAGGGATGTAGTATCTATTAACTTCTTATTTTGACACTGGCACTAGCTTCTCTTGTTATTACTCCCGTGAGACTCACTCTAAACACTATCACTTTTAGGGGTGTCTCAGGACACCCCATAGAATATTTCTCTGAATTGATGGCCTGTTCTTGGGGCTCAGTCCATTTCACCCACTCATTTTGTAAAATGCCTGAAACCTCCACTGCACTACTGAGGAGACAATTCTTGTCCAAGGCCCTGGTAGAAATCTGTATTTTCACCAGGACAGGGTCTTTCCAATGTTTCATTTGTTAGGATTATAAGTGGACTGATCATGTGGACAGACAGTGAGAAGAAGATTAACTGCCTCTCCTGTCTGAATTCATCTAAAGGATCCTTCATATTTCTTACTGTCATCATCAAGAGGTTCAGGTTGGACTTAGACATTTAATCTAGGCACCTCTTAGAGAAGCAGTCAACTTTAATAACAGTCCTATAATTGGGGTAAGAAAAGGTCCAAACAAATGGAGATTGGTTCAGGACTTAAACCTCATTAATGAGACAGCAGTGCCACTCCACCCAGTACTTCCTAACCTTATACCTCATTGACCAAAATCCAAGCTTCACACAAGTGGCTCTCTGTCCTATATGTTAAAGATGCTTCTTCTGTATCCCTTTGACACCCAGGACTCAAAATTGATTTGCCTTTGAAAATTTCCTCACTGGGGTTGGACAACAAATTTCAACAGTCCTTCTTGAATATTTTCGTCACAGCCCACACCTGTTTGGGTTGAGATACAAGTAAATATCAAAGAGCCATAGTGGTTTTAGACCCAGAGTAAGGTAAACTGCGCTCTAAGAGAATGTCTGCTGTCCTTCAGCAGAGTCGATCCTACAGATGGCAGCCACAATGAAGACACAGGAAAACCCAATGACAACTAAATAGCCAAGGGCATCTGATACACAGTGTGTAACATTTCTTTTCATTATGATTTAACATTAATTACAAAATGTGGCCAAAAGACAATTCTGAATTGCCTTTAGACTCACATAAGTCCAGAAGAAGAACTATCACTCACATCAAGATACTCTAACTGAACATATATGTCTTCAGTTACTTTCTCAGCATTGGGACACAATTCACAATACCCACAATTTAAAGGAGATTAATGTACTTTGATTCAAAGTTTGTAGAATTTTCAGTCCATAGCTCACCGGATCAAAGGCAGGGTGGCTTGGCAGAAGGGAATGGAAAGCAGGATGCTTTTGCATGGCGTGGCACTGGCAAACACCAAGTAATCAAAGGAGGAGGACAGATATATACACACTCACATAGACCACACCCACAGTGACTCACCTCTTTCCACCAGGATTTACCTCCGAACATCATACACACCTATAAACTCATCAGTGGACTAATCGAATATCATGTATCCATGTATGAGTAAATGACGCTTTGGTACAACAACTATATCCCAGCATAAGGCCACAATATACTCACGATGACAAGGGCTACTGTGCAGATTTTAACACAGAGAATGAAATGGTAAACACAGTGGACTGACTCCATAACCCCGAACAAAGGTTGATTGTATGAAAAGGTGGAGAACATGTAATTAGTTTATGCCACACATGTGACACAGTAGTAGGGGCACAGCAAGTTGAAAATCTTGTTATCACACTGAACATAATTTTAGAGGTGGAGAAACTATACAGTAGGTACACAGTGTGTGCAGTATATATTTACTCCACACAGTACTCTCATTAGCAGATTCCCGAGCAGTGTGAAGATCCACATCAGTAAGTATAGACCAAGGAGCACAGGCTGGAGCTGCCACAAGAAAGTTCAAAAGCCAAAGAAAACAAACTGAGATCGGGCACAGTATCTCTAAACCAGTGTGGCCATAGTGGTTGCCGGGATCCAAAATGGAATGGCAATGCACAGGTGAGAACTTAGGCTGTAGGGGCAGCTCAAATGGCAACCTAGCTGTATGTTGCTGCACAATTTGCACTATTTTGCAGTGTCTTTTAAAACATCTATTTAGAAATACATTTCTTAACATTACCCATGGTGATACAGTATATTAAAAGGTTAGGCCAGTATTTAGCAACTAGTTTCATTCTATGAATACAGACCCAGGCAAGTGTGGTTTTGGAGTCACTGCCAAAAAGAACAGATGAACAGGGATGCTAAATATCACAGTGCACATATTCAAGGAATGATACACTTCAATACATTTATAAAATGTATTGTGTAAGAGTCTATCTTATCTTGAAAATTTCAAATGCACTGATTTATATTTTTAATATGTGTATTTTTGTTATTCATTGTAGACATCAAGCTTCCTATTGTATAAGAAAAGAAGCTAGGAAAGATGCTACACATTTGCAAACACTGGTGATCAAAGATAAGGATGTCTCAGCATTAGAAACCAAACTGAAATTAATAAAAAAACGAAAAAGCAAAATCTCATCTGATTATTTGAATCATAGTATCAATATATTTTCTAAAATTCAATTTCTATTCATTGTTTCTTAAAGGTTTCTAAAGAAGAAACACACAAATGAAACTCATAACCAGATAAAGCACAGGGACCATGTAACTAGTACATGAGTTCCTGAATGAAGACACTGTCTAGTTATTCTTTTAAAATCAGAAATACATGTATTCATTGTCTCCACTATTTCATCACATTAGACCAAAAGTAATATGTGTTGTTATAAAGACATAAACAGAAATTAGTGACATGAGTATTGAGATGAAAGGGACAAAATCACTTTCCATAAATTATTCAAGAATCAAAATGCAATACTTTACAAAAATAACAGGGAAAAGAGCACTGCTGAATACAAGATCAATTGGAAAAAAATCAAAGTGTGTCTCATAGTCTCAAAATTCACTATAACTATCAATTTACTAAAGTCACGTGATTTTCAACAAAAAAAGTGAATCATGAAGAAATAGTTCTAAATTATTTAGCTTTGATATCAATATACAGTAAACACACAGAAAGCATCTGGTCATCTGCTTTTTAATCAGGCTGGTCATACCAATATTCATTGAAATATCTTCTTTTTCAAGAAAACCTCTCTGGAAAAAAAAGGCTTCTGGAAAGCTTAAACTACTAACATTTCTACACATAGAGGTTTTTTAAGAAGTGAAGTACCCAATTTCAGGCACTTCGATATTCATCCCTAAATAATGAAAAAGAAGGATGGGATTTTGACATTTATACATGTGACTAATCAAATGTACACTTATGAGACAGAAACAACTAAAAGTCAGAAGAAGAGGAAAATATGGATTTTGAAGGAAGAAAATGAATTAAGCAAAATTAGATTTCAAATAGGCAGTAAGGGCTGGGAGTTTGGCTCAGTGCCTCAAGTGCCTGCCCTGGCAGGCGCGAGGTTGTGAGTTCAATCCCCGGTGCCGCAAAAAAAAAAAAAAAAAAAAAAAAGGCAATGTTCAAATAGGCAGTAAATGATTACATAAAGACCATCAGGGAATTATCTTAATTATGTAAATGTGGTGGAGACAACCACAGAGTAAGATCTTAAAGGCAATCAAAGGTATTTGTTTATAATAATATCTGGAAATATTTAGACATTACCAAAAGACAGTACAGAAGCTAGCCAAGTGCAGAGAAGAATACAAAAATCAAACTCTTGGCACAGATTTCATTGTGTACAAGGAAATTATGTTCAAACTGATGCTTACCATGACTGACTGGCAACATGAGTGACATAAATTGTGCGTAAGAGAGGCAGCACTTGTGAATATGCTAAGGTACAAACTTATCTCTGAAACAATAGGACTTTTCAACAGGGTTTCAGATAATTTAGAAATATATATGGCTAGCACTCTTATGAAAGAGCTACCTCACTAAGCATATCATTATTTTAAAACTTCATACAAACTATCCAACACTGCAAGGATTGTGTAAGAGATGGCACCCATGTCTCTTTCCACACATACTCAAATGACATTTAAATGTGTCCATTTACTTGTGGCCATTTTCATTTACTTGAAGGAGAGCTTCAGTTACTGCCTAACATGCAGTTCCTTTTGGAAAGTTGTCATTTGCAAGATTACTTAATTTTCTTCTTCATAAACTAGTAGTATCTCCTTTAAATTTCTTGGCATTGCAAACATTCTAATGGAAGCTTTCCATTACTTTTACTTCTTTCAGCATTGTTGATTTAACAGTGAATTTTTTTTTTATTTAGGAGAAAATGGACACAGAAAAGAAAAACAAAAAGCAAAAGAGACAAACAAACAACATATCCAATACAATAACATTACAGGTTTACAAAGTGAGATGATTGGAATTTGACAGTGGTTGTGACATTGCATATCATTACCTTCAGAGGGGTTGTTTAGATTAACAGATAGGTAGGTAAAATTGATCTAATCATATGAGTATTAACTGTTCTTTTTCAACAAATAATGCATTTAGTAGTACAGTCATTTTAACTATCTTATGTATACCTATATACAAATTTATGTCTTTTTCCTTATGCCTTCCTTCTTTCCTCCTTTTCCCTTATACCTCTTGTTATCTTCAAAATAACCGCCCATACCATCAGGCACAATACAGTCAAACAAAATAGTACAGGATAAAACCAATGAAAAACAAAACAATGGAAGCAATATATAGTAAAACAACACTGATTACTATAATGTCTCATGTTATCGTATTATCTTCTAAGCAGTTGCTTATATCATCAGTCATAATACAATCAAACAATCCAAAATAGGATAAAATCACTCAAAACAAAACAATGAAAGCAATATAGGATTACAAAACAAGTTGATCTGTTATCTATAATGGCTAGCATAATGTGTTTTGTTATCTTTGAAATAGCTGTCTATGCCATCAAATATAAAAAAATTAGGCACACTGAAATTGAATAAGATCTAACTAAACAGCTCAATGGAAACAATATAGGACTCAAATCCTGATGATAGATTATTAACAATGGGCACTGCCTTCCCTTTTTAGACACTTCCTCCCCTTTCATTTTTACAATATGTATTGTGCATTTTGAATCTTACTAACTCCTTTGGTTTTTTTTATTTATTTATTTATTTATTTATTTATTTATACTTGGGAGATAACATGATGCTCACCCATGTGGTTCTGGGCCATTTCATCCATGAACATGATCTTAAGTTGTATCCGTTTACCTACAAGAGGCTTGAGGTTATTTTTTTTATAGCTGAGTAGCTTTCCATTGGATAAAAATGCCATATCTTTCTTGTCCACTATGTAGCTAATGGGCAAGCTACCCCCACTTCTTTCTGGTTCCCTGTCACATACAGCATTGTTCTCTCTCCTCTGACTTTCAGTCTATGAATTCCCTTTCAAGTTTAATGTGTTTCTTGTATAAAGCACATTGGTGGATGCCATCTCCTGATCCATTCTGCCTGTGTTTCTTTCCATGGGTGGACTGAGGCCATCTACGTTAATGGTTAAGGCCAACATGTACTGCCTCGTCTCTGCCATGCCACTTTCCTGCAGTTGGCTGCCCATTGTTCCTCTCCACTCAGATGTCTGCGCCGCTCGGCAATATCCCTCTGCCACTGTTTCTGGAGCTGTGGTCTTTTTTTTTTATCACTCTCTAAAATGTCCTTCAGTGTTCTTTGTAGCATTGGCTTGGTTGTCATAAATTCCTTCAGTTGTTCTTTGTTGCAGAAGTATCTTGTTTGTCTGCTAACTTTGAAACATAGTTTTGCAGGGTACATCAATCTGGGTTGGAAGTTGTTTTCTTTAGGGGCTTGAAATACTTCACTCCAAGCTCTTCTTGACCTGATGGTTTGTGTTGAGAAGTCTGTTGTGATTCTGATGGGTTTTCCTTTGTAGGTGATCTGTTTCTTTTCTCTAACAGCTTTTAATATTCTGTTCTTGTGTTGAATTTCTGAGATCTTGACTATTATATGTCTGGGCGTAGATTTATTTTGGTTATGGCTAGCTGGAGTTCTATATACTTCACTTATCTGAAAGTCACTTCCTTTTCCCATGCTTGGGAAGTTTTCTAAGATTATTTCTGTCAATAAGCTTTTAATTTCATTTGTACTGACACGTGATTATTCACTCACACCTTCTATTCTTAAGTTATGTTTCTTTGGGTTGTCTTGCAGCCATTGTATTGTTACTTCCAGGTTCCTTGCTATTTTTAAGAGATCTTTCCTTTCACAATCACAAGCTGCAAACCTGTCTTCAAGGTTTGAAAATCTATCTTTGATTTCTTTCAAGTGGTTTTGCCAACTTTCATTGGAGTTTATGATTTCCTGGGTATCTCTTTGAATCTGTATCATGCACTCTAAATCTTTTTTGTATTGTTCTTTCAAGGCTTCCCTCACTTTCCTATGCTCCATTTTCTCATCTACGTCTCCTTTAGAGTTGCCTAGCAGTTCCTTTTATTATGTTTTTCATTTCTTCTTTAAGCTCAGTTAGTATTTCTCTTCTAATTTCTTTTATAGCCTCTTGCAGTTGTTTCTTTACTTTAGTTGCCATCACCTCAGAAACTTCAGTTGTGGGACTCCTGATCTCTTCTGCGTTTGCATCTCCTGGACTTGCTCTGTTTGGATTGGAGACCAGAGACTACCTTTTGTGTCTTTGTCTTGACATATTGCTGGGTTCTTCTGGGCAAATGGGTACGGGGCACCCAGGTACTCCTCTCACTGGCTGCAATTTCTCTAAAGTGAGACTGGTTCTTCTAGCCAGTGCTCATTATGGATATCTGATGGTTGTCACTGGGGGCGCTGTTACAGCGCTATCTGCTGCCTTTCCCCACCGGTCTTGGCTCCACGATGACTGGTACAGTGCACGCAGGGGCGGGGCCACCACCCAGGAACCTGGGCTGGCGGGTCAGTCACCCGTAGACTCTCCACCACCACCCTTGGAACACGTGTGGAGCCGCTGTCTCTAGACCAAGCTTGTCACCCACAGAGACCCTCTGAGGTGACCCCCAGGATGCATGTAGGCGGTAGGGCTCAGCCTAAACAACCTCCACGGGTCTGCACCCAGCTAGGAGTCCCCAGCACAACTCCAAGATGTCTCCCAGCCAATCTCTTTCTCTGGCTGGAGGGTGAAGACCTCTGCACACTCATTGTCAACCAATTCAGTTCTCCAGGTCTGCTTCCCCGTCCACTGCCACTCTCCTCTAATGCTGCCTAAGAGTCTTGGCAGAGGCCTCCGGGGTCACCACCACCGTGGCACATTGATCGTGCCTCCCCAGGTTCCACACAGTAGGTTCAGTTCTGGGCAGAGGTGCCGTCAGCTACCACCTTCTTTAAGTGTTTCTTATTACTCTTTCTGTGGGTTTCAGTTCTCGTTTTAGATTCTTCCTGGGTCCAGAGGACCCACTTCCTTCCTTCTTGTCTTCCCCATGTTGCTATACTCTCACATCTAGATGGTGTCTCTCAGGGAGGATGTTTACTCTGCTGCTTACTGTTCCACCATCTTGTTCTCTCCCTCTAACAGTGAAATTTTACAAGCTCAGAAATTGCTCAAAAACTAAGACACTGCCACCGATGCTAAATTTTTTTGAGGTTTCAGTAGATATTATAAATACCAAACAATGATTTTTAAAGTGTAAAAATGGGCCCCGTGCACTTGACTCCTGAGGATCTGGCTGTGGCAGAGGGGCTCACTAGACACTGGTTGTGCTGTGCTGTCCAAAACAGTCACTCTGGTACCCATGGTTAGGCAGTGCTTAAACTAGAGTTAGTACTCTGCACTGAGATGTGCTGCATGTGGAACATACAGTACATGCCTGTTTTACAAGTGCAGTGAGAAAGGTGTGAAATAGTTCATTAAAAGTGTTGTTGACTGAGACTCCAAGGAAGATGGCAGACAGGTAAGCAGCAGAGAAAGAGCAGATCTGAGAGTTGCTATCCAGACGCTGGAATATAGCATTTCAAGGAAGACAAGAAGGGGGAAGTGTGTCCCCTTCACCCAGGAAGGATGTAAAGTGAGAACTGAAGTCCACAGATAGAGTGAAGAGAGAGAATTCAACAAAGGAGGTATCCAGCAGAAACCTTTCCCTGAGATGGGACTCAGTGCATGGGAGTACTTGAGGCCTGGGTATACACAGTGACTGCTGATAGTGTCAGAAGCCTCCATGGAGAGATGCAACAGTGGTGGGAAGCAGTGGATGAGGACAGCACTGTCTGGGGGTGAGTACTGAGACCTCAGTCATCCTGCAGGAGAGGGCAACTGGCAACAGCCATCTTGGAGAGTGGCCAAGTGACTTGAGAAATCAGAACAACAGCTTAGTTCATTCAGTGGCTCCCAGCTGAATTACAGCCCAGAGAAGGGGCACTGACTACTCCAGGCTGAATAGGTCTGTTCTTGGCTCCTACAGCCAAAATACAGCATAAACTGCAGCAGAAATAAAGATGTAGCCTTGCTGAGATTATGCAGTACTCTGCCATAAAGCTACTACTGGGTTGTTGGCATAAATCAGCACAGATCTGGACTCTATCTCCAGACATTATCTACCAGTGACAGCACAGACAAACCTGGACATGATTTTTACTTTTTCTCCTGCACTGTTTGATTTTACTTTTATATGAGTGTGAATGTGGTTTTTAGCCTTTCTGTGGTTGTTTTTCTGTTCTTCCTTTTATTCCTTTCTTTTCTCTTCCCTTTCTGTCTCCTGCACCAGTTCCACAAAGTTAGCATGATACCCCTTAGTCCTCTAGCCTTAGTTCTAATCACTCCCATGTCTTCTACTTCTCTATTCTTTCTCCAATTCCTTTTAAATTTTAACCCCTGAGGGTAAAATTGACATATTAAGGACTTATATGCTGCATATCATTTGCTGGTTTGTTTTAGATTTTGTTATATAACAACAAATCTGGTTCATGCAGTTAAAGGTGGCAAAGTGGGTTACTTCAGCTTGCCAATTTCTAGGATGTGTTTGATGCTAATGTTGTTACTGGTGGTTCTCCTTTAGCTAGGGGTGGCATAATTGTTCTAAGTGGCTGTTGTTCCTGGTGTTCCAAGACTGAGATTGACTAGGGGTCTTGGAAGGCACTGTGGGACAGTGCCAAAGAAACAGGTGATGGGTTCAGCAGGTAACAACTTCTCATTCCCCCAAAATTGAAGAGGTAGAATCTTACAATGGATTCAAAACCAGCTAAACATGGAAGACCTCTTCGAGTCATTCTTATTTCATAAGAGGTTTAAATACTAGCAGTAAAGCAACTCACTATAGGCAATTTTACAAGCATCAACTAAGGAATTAAATGAAAAAAAAGAAAAGGAAATATGAATACACTTAAATGAGAGGAAACCTCAGACACTGAGCTCACCAAAGTCAAACCCAGGGGCCAAAGAGCTGAGACAATCTGAATGCCACCCACCTTGCCTCTCTGAACTGGTAACAAGAAAGAAACTGAATCAGGCTATAAAAAAATCAAATCAGAAATAATTTTTCAGATCACTGAACAAATGGTGTGCACAATGAAAACCATGTTTAGTGATTCTGGAGCAGATGCAGATAAAAATTAAAAAAAGAGAAACTTAAGAACATGATGCAAGTCATGAATACCCAAAATAGGAAAGAAATGGAATTCATAAGACAGATTCAGTTACAAGAAAATTATGTTCACTCTCTACACTCTTATTCAACATAGTTACAGAAATCTTATCCTGAGGAATTTGGCAAGAGAATGAAATAAAAACAGAGTAATGATGACAAAGGAGGAAGGTAAATTATCCTTATTTGTGGATCACGCATCACTTTATAAACAAGATCCAAATACTCCACTAAACGACTGTTCAATTTAAGAAGCAAATTTAGCAGTGCAGCTGGATATAAAGTCAACACTCAAAAGTCAATAGCCTTCCTGTACGTGAATTAAAAAGCAATGAAAGAGAATTTAGGAAAATTACACTTTTTAGTATACTATTGAAAAAATGAAACATCTAGAAATCAATCTAATGACTTCACAAGGATGTAAAAGATCTCTACATTGAAAACTATTGTACTTTGAAAAAGGAAGTTGAAAAGGGTATCAGGAAATGGAACAATATTCCTTGATCTTCAGTAGGAAGCACCAATACAGTGAAAATGGCCATACTTTCAAAACTGTTAAACAGTATTAATGCATTTTTGATCAAAATTCCAACAACATACCTGAAAGAATTAGACCCAAAAAATCCTTAAATCTATTGGGAACCAGAAGAGACCTACAATAGCAAAGGCAATTCTGAGTAGCAAAGGCAAGGAAGGGGGCACCACAACTGAAATTATACTATAAAGGTACTATGATAAAACAGCATGGTACTGGCAAAAAAAAGAGACCAGAGAATCAATGGAATAAATTACCAGATGCAGAAACAACTGCAGACATACTCGGTCACGTTATCTTTGACAGAGGTGCCAAACATATTCACTGGAAAGAAAGCCTCCTTAATAAATGGTGCTGGAAAACCTGGCTTTGCACATGCCAGCATCTAACACTGGACCCATATCTCTCACCACACACTAAATTAAATTTGAGATGGATTAAAGATCGAAATGTTAAAACTGAAACATTAAATCAGCTCGAATATGGAATCAGTAAAATACTTGAAGACAACAGGTGTAGGCAAAGACTGAAGAATAAAACCCTGATGGCACAAGAACTATCACAAAGAATCAACAACTGGGATTTCATCTTACTAAAAAGCCTATTTACCACAAGAGAATCAATCAAGAGTCAAAAGACAGCCTAGAATCTGGGAAAAAATGTTAGCCAGCTGTTCCTGAGACAAAGGACTACTACTGAGGACATACAAGGAACTCAAAGGAGTCAGACCTCTCAAATTTAGAGATCCAATTCAAAAATGGGCATTTGAGATGAATACACAACAAAGAGCAAACAATTACAGGTAGAAATGTTCAATATCACCAGCCATTCAAGAGATATAAATGAAAACAACACTGGGATTCCATCTCAGCCTAGAAAAAATGGCTATCAGAAAGAAGTCAATTAACTATAAATGCTGGAAGGGCTGTGGGGAGTATGGACACACTTCTTCACTGCTGGTGGAAGTGAAGACTAGTACAACCATTGTGAAAATCAGAGTGGAGATTTTTCAAAAAACTAGTATTAGTGGTCCCATTTGATACAGTTATTCCTCTTCTGAGCATTTTCCCAGAAGAATTACTAACATCATACCATACTGAAATGTGTACACCCATGTTTGTAGCAGCAAAATTCGCAATAGTAGAAGTTTGGAAACAATTCAAATGCCCATCAACCTAGGAATGGATAACAAAGATTTTTTTTTAACAATGGAGTATTATTAAACCATATAACAGGATACAGTGCAAAATTTTTATATGTAAATGGATGCAAGTCTAGTCCATAGTTATATGTGAAATGAATTTTTCTCATATCCATTTTACTGATGTGTCATGAATGATCTTTTTTGATGATGGGAATCTTATTTTGAAGGTGTATTTTAACTTCTTTACTTCACCCTTAGAGACTCACAGATCCAGCCCATGACATATTTCTTGGTGAGCTATCAGCAGGAGGTAAAAAGTTTAGAGGAGAGGTTGTGAAGGCATGAAATGCACCTTTCTGGAGCATGGGTGACTTGGGTTCTGTTCCTGAAACATAATCTGCAGGATAGGTTGAGGGGAATTGGGACCATTTTAAAGGGGAGGACTTCAGGATCAGAAATGGATGATTGTTCTTTGCAGCTCACAGTGGGGTATGAGTTAGAAGGTGGAGAGGCATGGTATCTGAATGGCAACATGAATTTGGTGGAGTATTCCACCTTGATCTATTTTATATGATGAAGGAAGACTGCACAGAAATACCATGTGTCCAGGTTTTGCAGCCCTTTGTCAAGAGACAGAATTACATGGATCTTGTACAATAACTTGTGCCTATGTACCAATAGTGCCAGATAAAACAGCCAGAACCTAACGGATTCATGGATGAATTTCAGGCTTTGGTTATAACATGTTCTAGCCTAAACAGATCTTCATGCTCTGTTTTCTAATTGCTGCAGCCCTATAAAGATGGCTCACATATGAGGCACAGCCCAGACTATGGCCCCCAAAGTGCATGTGTGAAATAATGTCAGGGATATGGGTAAAGTTGCAGTACCTGATAGGAACCCTGATTGACATCAGATTGGAGATGGTGGCCAAGCGAAACACAAGGAGGTGATTATTCACTTAATGGATGCAATGAGAAGGTATCTGAGTGGGTCAGTCAATTATGAAAAGACTAGAAAAATTGTCCAGGACAAGGAAGAAATTCATCCTTTATTTTTGGGGTGCTTAACTGAAGACCTCCACAGGTATACTAATGTTGAGCCCAACTCATAGGTCAAAGAAGCTTCATTAGGAACATGTTTTGTTGGCCAGTATGCCTCAGATATTCACAGAGAATTTTAAGGGTTTGTCACCTCTCAGGTGTCCTCAATCAGCATTATGCTACACATTAAGGCCATTCTCCAGACAGCTCTTCCACCAACATGGTGGCTGTACTTCATTGTAGAGGACACCAAGGACTTTCAGATCTCATAGCCATTGGAAACGTCTTCACAGATAAAACCACACAGGAGACAGCTTTTTTTTTTTTTATCTCCTAACACTCTACAAAAGGCAAATACTTTGCCCTTTCCTGCTTAACTCCAGTCTACTCACCCTCTATCAACAGTAGCAAAACAACCCCACAAAGCACAGGTGGTTCCTAGCTCAAGGAAGATCCCTCTTTCCTATCTCAAAGGCCTACACTATCCCTTCATGCCTCCATGATAATTTTCATTATCATCAAATTAAGTTACAAACCTATAGTCTGCCTACTTGAGCCACTTATTTCCTTTTCTTCCTGGAAAACCCTGCTTATGACTGTTATAGCTCAATGCTATGTTGCCAGATAACTATGACTCAGAGTTCCCTGAGGCCCCCTCCTTTTCCCACACTCCAGGCACAAGGTTTCTCCCCAGCCCAGAACTGGCAGACTGACTTCACCCACATGCCACATTGCAAAATTTAAGATATCTTTTGCTCTGGGTTGACATCTTCACTGGGTGGGTAGAGGCTTTCCTACCAGTTCAGAAAAAGCTCTAGCAGTCACTAATTCTCTCCTGATATAATCCCCTGACTTGGTCTCCCCACCTCCATCCAATCAGATAGTGGCCCAGCTTTCATCAGTCGGATTACTCAGGAAGTGTTCAGGTCACTTGGTATGCAAAGGAAACTTTATAGTCCATATCGGCCTCAATCATTTGGAAAGGTAGAAAGAACAGCCTCTTTAAGGCTTCACAAGGACTGGTTCCCTCTGCCCAGTAGCTTTCCTCAGAATTCAAGCCACTCGTAGAGGACCTGCCGGATACAATCCATTTGAGCTTTTCTACTCTGCAGCTTTCTGGTTGGGTCAGATCTCAGCCCAAATGTCTATGCCATTGGAGATTATCTCTCAGGTTTACAATAGGTCCAAAGAGAAATACAATGTGCTGCTAACTTTCTCTTGCCTTATGATGATAACCTGGCTAACAATTTCATTTTGATTAAACTCCTGATCCCTGCAGGGATACTGGCAGTGACCTTTCAGAGTCATCTGCAGCACTCCAAGGATGGTTCACTTGCAACACTCCCTGCAGTGGATTCACCATTCTAGAATAAAACGATGTCCAGCTGAAAGTTCACCTGAGCTCTCCCTTAGTGGAGGGTGCAAGTGATCTCCCCAGCATCCTTCAGGCTGAACAAAATTCCAGAAAACCCCCTAACTGCCCTGTCCCTGTACATTGTGCCATTTCACCTATTTTTATTTGATCAGTTTATGGTTGTTTGACCTGGTTTCACTGTTGGGTTCCTACTCTCCAGTCTTTCTACAGCTGGACAGAAGATCTCCTTTTCCAGGACACACTGTGTGATTTCTTCTCACAGGAAATCACATTATTTTTCTTTTATCTTTCCCTTCTCCTGTTTGATACTCTATGTTGAGAACCATGACAAATAAGGCAGACCCCAGACACCCCTGTTCTTACTATGCCTCTTTCTGTGGGTTCTCCTTTCCATTCTGTTAGTACTGTACCTCATCTTGTTCTTGCCTCCAGGATGGAATCACTTCCTACGTACAAAATCACATTAACCAGTATAATCCCCAGATTCCCCACAGATGCTCTCAGACCAGTCTAGCCACCAATGTCCAACTGTTTGCACACAACAGAACAGCTTACTCACTCCTTACTCAACTGGTCTAACTCCTCTCTGGCTAACGATTGTTGGCTCTGGGTCTCCACAGCTGCTGTCACTTGCAAGACCACATGTATTTTGCCACAGGTATGAGCAAGCAGAAGTCTTACCATCACTCCATACAAGAGGGGTCTCCAATTACACATACTAGCCTTTTGGAGATGTGGCCCTCTTTTTCTCCTTGTTATATCCCCTCACTGATGCTATTCAAAGATGTAATGAACCAGCCTGAACAGTCTACCTTTTACAAACTTACTTGACAGGTCTCACTCCTTATAAGGACTCAAATAAGTCTACAGGATAGCCAAATAACCATGAACTCTGATCCTTGTGAGCCACGGATATAGCTCACTGGCACAGTGCCTGCCTGGCAAGTACAAGATACTCAGTTCAATTCCTGGAACAAAAGCATAAAACAAAAACAAAAGAAGAAAAACATTTGATCCTCTTTGATCAGCTGCCTGAATGCTGGGATTACAGATGCATAGCACTGCACCTGGGCAGTCAAGGCTATTTCAAAGGAAATAAGACTTAAAACAGAATTGTCATTCCATGAATTATACATAATGGGGAAATACAAATACACAAAATTAGAAATATGAAAATACAATAGATAGATGATGGGGAAAAAAATAAACCATGAAAATAGAATAGGTAGATGATGGGGGAAAAAGTGAATCATCAAGCAACTCAAGTGGCAATTAAAAGGTTCTTCTTATAAATGAATCTCAGAGAGGGTTTTCAAATGATTCACTGAAACTTTATAGGCATTGATCAAGATGCCATATCTGTTCGTACCAATTTTCCAAGAAGAATATATTTATTATGCGTACCAAGCACACACAAATAAGAACATTACAATGAAAAATTATATACTCAGCTGATAATAGCCTGAAATGCAGTATTTTTAAACAGAAAAGGGGTAAGACAATTCTGCAGGGAGGTTTCAGCAGCACACTCTGGTAGTACACCCTCACTAGCTGCACAGAGGATCTAGCTCTGCCTGGTCCCACAACTCAGCGCAACCCACTAGGGGAATGCCTGGACAGCCTCGCAGGACACAGAGCCACACAGATCCCACAAGAAAATGACGAAATGGAAGACCAAGAGGCAGTCTCACTCCCCCAGCCAACCAAGAACAAACCCTACAGACACTAAAATAGAAGACACTGGTGGTCACACAACTGAACTTTCTGAAATGATAGCAAATACAATAAAGAAATGACTTCAGGAAGTGATAAACTCAAATCAGAAATAATCTGTCAGCTTAAAAATGAAATGAGAATCATTATTAAAGAAATGTTGTGTGTATCTAAAGAAGACCAAGATAAAAAAATACAACAACATAAGAAAATCATGGAAACTTTGAATGAACAATGTAAGACACAAACAGAATGCATGAAACAAGTTCAAAGGGAAATTCAGGAAATGAAAAATTCCATGGAAAGTTTGAAAAACTGTTTGAAAGAAGCTGAAGATAGAATCTCAGATCTTGAAGACAGCATGGGAGCTTATGGCCATGAAAGAAAACATCTCTTAAAAATAGTAAGGAACCAAGAAACAACAACTCAACAGCGGTAACAAAATGCCAAGAGAAATAACATAAGATTAATAGGCATAAATGAAAAAGCGGGAGTCAATACTAATGACCTGCGAAGACTATTCACAGAAATAATACCAGAAAACTTTCCAAACATGGGAAGAGAATCTGATATCCAGATAAGTGAGGCATACAGCACACCAATTAACCATAATCACAATAAATCTTCATCCAGACATATAACAATTAGGCTATCAGAAATACAGCACAAAAACAAAATACTAAAACCTGTCAGAGAAAAGAAACAGATCACTTATGAAGGAAAGCCTATCAGAATCATGGCAGACTTGTCAACACAAACCTTTAAGTCAAGAAGAGTTTGGAGTGAAGTATTTGAAATCCTGAAAGAAAACAACTTTCAACCCAGAATGCTGTACCCTGCAAAACTATCCTTAAAAATTGATGGAGAAATAAGATACTTTCATGACAAACAACAATTGAAGAAGTTTATGGCCACCAAACCAACACTACAAAGAGTACTGAAAGACACTCTAGAAAAAGACAAAGATAGCCACAATCTTAAGAATAACAACAAAAGGAAACCACTAAGCAGGGCAAATTGTTAAACAGAAAATGTAGAAAACCAACAACAGAAAGATATCAAGACTGGGATGAGCCAGTACATATCAGTTATATCAATCAATGTAAATGGTCTCAACTCACCAATAAAAAGAAACAGACTAGCAGAGTGGGTTAAGAAACAAAATCCAACAATATGCTGTGTACAAGAAGCACATTTCACCCAAAAGGAAATTCACAGACTAAAAATCAAAGCTTAGAAAACAATACTGCAACAGTAACCCAGAAAAAAGCAGGGGTAGCAATCATGTTTGCAGACAATGCAAACTTCAAACCGAGAATGATCAAAGGAGATAAAGAAGGTCAATACATACTCGTTAGGGGAAAGCTTCAAGAGGAAGAGATTATAATCATAAATATATATGCACCGAATATGAGAGCACCCAACTATGTAAGACAATTCTTAATAGATATGAAAAACCAAATAAACAATAATACAGTTGTAACAGGGGACCTTAACACCCCACTGTCACAGAGACAGATCAACCAAACAAAAAATCAGCAAAGAAATAGCAGAACTGAATCAAACTTGTGAAAAAATGGACCTAGTAGATGTATACCGAGTATTCCACCCATCAACATCAGAATACACATTCTCCTCAGCTGCACATGGGTCATATTCTAAAATAGATCATACACTGCTCCACAAAACATGCTTAAGTAAATGCAAAGGAACTGAAATAATTCCATGCATTTTATCTGATCATAGTGCAGTAAAATTGGACATGAATGACAAAAAAACTACAAGAACGGCATAAACACATGGAAATTAAATAATACTCTTCTAAACAATCAATGGGCCATAGAATAATTTAAAGAAATTAAACAATATCTACAATTGAATGAAAATGCAAATACAAATTACTTGAACCTCTGGGACACAATGAAAGCAGTCCTCAGAGGGAAATTTACAGCACTAAAGTCCCACATCAGAAATATGGAAGGAACACACATAAACGACCTAATGCTGCACCTCAAACTGCTAGAAAAAGAAGAGCAAGTCAAGTCCAAAGTTAAAAAAGGGAGGAAATTATCAAGAGTAGAGCAGAAATTAATGCAATTGAAACTAAGAAAACAATACAAAGAATTAATGAATCAAAGAATTGGTTCTTTGAAAGAGTAAATAAAATTCATAAGCCCCTAGTCAACCTTATAAAAAAGTGGAAATAAAAAACTCACATTCATGCAGTAAGAAATAAAAAGGGTGAAATTACTACAGACCCTGTGTTAATACAAAAGATCATGAACACCAACTTCGAAAACCTTTACTCACATAGATTCGATAACACAGAAGAAAAGGACAGATTTCTAGAAACCTATGAATTACCAAAGCTGAATCAAGAAGATGTAAAGCTGTTGAATAACCCAATTTCAGGTAATGAAATTGAAAATGTAATCAGGACAATACCAACAAAGAGAAGCCTGGGCCCTGATGGATTCACTTTTGAATTCTACCAGAAATTTAGGGAAGATTTAATGCCAACACTCCTCAAACTCTTCAATGAAATTGAAAGGGAAGTAAGTCTCCCTAACTCATTCCTGGAAACAGGTATTAGCCTAATAGCAAAATCAGAGAAAGACCCAACCAAAAAAGAAAATTACAGGCCAATCTCCCTAATGAACATAGATGCAAAAGTCCTCAATAAAATACAGGCAAATAAAATACAGAAAGTTATCAGAAAGATTATACATGATCAAGTGGGATTTATCCCACGAATGGTTCAACATATGCAAATCAATTAATGTAATACACCATATACACAGGGTCAAGGACAAGAATCACATGATCATCTCAACAGATGCAGAAAAACCTTTTGACAAAATGCAACAATGATTCATCATAAAAACCCTACAGAAATTCAGAACATATGGTCTCTACCTCAATCCGATAAAAGCCATATATCTTAAACCAACAGCCTACATCTTACTAAATGGACAAAAACTGAAAACTTTCAATCTAAAATCAGGAACAAGACAAGGATGTCCATTATCACCACTCCTATTCAATATAGTTCTGGAAATACTAGCCAGAGCAATGAGACAAGAGAAAGAAATTAAGGGAATGAGGATAGGAAAGAAAGAAGTGAAATTAACATTATTTGCAGTCAATATGATACTCTACATAAAAGACCCCCAAAAATCCATTAGAAGACTTCTAGAAGTAATAACCACATTCAGTAATGTAGCTGGATACAAGGTGGACACTCAAAAATCAATAGCATTCCTGTACACAAACAACAAAATCACCGATAGAAAAATAAGGGAAACCACACCCTTCATTATAACATCCAAACAAATGAAATACTTAGGAATCAATCTAACAAAGGAAGTAAAAGATCTATACAGTGAAAATTACATTACTCTGAAGAAAGAAATCAAAGATTTCAGAAAATGGAAAGATATTCCCTGTTCATGGATAGGAAGAACAAACATCGTGAAAATGGCCATTCTCCGAAAATTGTTATACAGATTTAATGAAATTCCAATTAAAATACCACTTGCCTACCTCACAGAGCTAGAGAAAGCATTCCTGAAATTCATCTGGAACCAGAAGAGACCTGGAATAGCAAAGGCAATTCTGGGCAACAAAGGTAAGGCAGGAGGCATCACAATCCTTGACTTGAAACTATATTACAAAGCTACTGTGATAAAATCAGCATGGTACTGGAATCAAAACAGACCTGAAGATCAATGGAGTAGAGTAGAAGATACAGCCTGAACTACAAACACACTTAGCCACTTCATCTTTGACAAAGGGGCCAAACATGTACACTGGAAGAACGATAGCCTTTTCAACAAATGGTGCTGGAAAAACTGGCTTTGTATATGCCATAAACTAAAACTAGATCCATGTCTATCACCATGCACTAAAATAAAGTCAAAATGGATCAAAGATCTGTATATTAAAACAGAGACACTAAACTTACTAGAAGACAAGGTAGGTAAAAATCTTGATGACATAGGAGTAGGCAGAGAGTTCAAGAACAAAAATCAAATTGCACGGGAAATACTTCCCAGAATCAACAACTGGGATCTCATCTTACTAAAAAGTTTTTGCATGTCAAAGAAAATTTCCAATAGAGTGAAAAGAAAACCCACCAACTCAGAAAATATCTTAGCCAATTGTCCATTAGACAAAGGATTTCTATCTAAAACATATAAAGAATTAAAAGAAATCAGGCCCCTAAAATTCAAGGACCCAATCCAAAAATGGGCAACTAAGATAAATACACACTTCTCAGAGAAAGAAATACAAATGGCAAATAAATATATGAAAAAATGTTCAACATCAATGGTCATTTGGGAAATGCAAATTAAAACAAAACTGAGATTCCATCTCACTCCAGAAAGAATGGCCAAGATGAAAAAATCAAGCAACAACAAATGCTGGAGGGGCTGTGGGGAAAAAGGAACTCTTCTCCACTGTTGTTGGGAGTGTAGACTGGTGCAATCACTGTGGAAAGCAGTGTGCAGATTCCTCAAGAAGCTAGGATTAGAGATCCCAATCAACCCAGCTATCCCACTGGGCATTTTCCCAGAAGAATTGAAAACATCATACCACAGTGATATATGTGCACCCATGTTTATAGCAACCTAATTTGTAATAGCCAGATCTTGGAAACAACCCAAGTTCCTATCAATCAAAGATGGATAAAAAAGATGTGCTATTTTTATACAATGGAGTACTACACTCAGCTATCAAGAAAGATTGCATTGAGACTTTTATAAGTAAATGGACAGGACTTGAGACCATACTCATAAGTGAGATAAATCAAACCCACATGTGCAAATACCATATTGTCTCCCTAGTGTAAGAAACTGAAAAAGTGTATATGATCCAAAATCTAAAATAAATACTATGTAAGGTTAAAAAACAGCTCTAAGAGCAAAAGTAACTGGGAAGTGAAAAGGGGGAAAGAGGGAAGGGAAAAGGAAAAAGACATAAATCTGTATATAAGTATATGTAATATAACTAAAACGAATATACTGCTGAATGTATTAGTTACTGAGAAAGATCGGTTAGTACTCATAAGATTAGATCAATTTTACTTGTCTATATTTGTTAATGTAAACAACCATTTTGAGGCTAACGATACATAATATTGCAACCATTGTCAAGTTTCTATCATTCTGTTTTGTAAACCTATAATGCTACTGTTGTGCATTTACTCTAGTTCTTTATTTATCTCTTTTGCTTTTTGTCTTTCTTATACGTCTTTTTTTCTCTTAAATAAAAACATAAATAAAAAACAATAAAAAAGAAAATTCTGCAGTTTATTTCACCAGGTTGATGCAATCTTTACCTAAATACAGAGAATATATTTATAACACAAGTCATATAGGCCCAGTGCACGTGGGCATGCAGATTTTCAAAGCCAGGATGGAACATTATCTAACAAAACATAGTGCATACTGGAAAATGGTTTCTCATCTTTGCAGGTACCTGAGTGGTAGCATGGTTCCCTGACCTGTACAATCCCTAAGTACACCCGATGTACCACACACACAAAAAAATGACTATATTACAATTAAGTTGTGTTTGTTTATTTTTCAACTTATCAAAGCAGTTATGCATTGTAAAGTTACAGTGAAACTTAAAAAAACGATAGCATTGATATGATTATTGGAATCTTGACATGTTT
>RJWM01017487.1:0-42982 GCA_004363535.1 Dasyprocta punctata | reverse complement strand
AAGGTTTCATGTTTCCTAACCCTTTTCTCTCCGGATTTCCTTTTCTCTTGCCTTGGACCCAGCAGGACAGCTTTGCACAAAGACAAACCACATATTGTGCGGGAAAAGGGAATTTTCTCTGTCTAAAATGCTGTTCTGCACAGGAGGCTTCTCTTGCAAGAAATAAGCCAGTTCGTTCTGGTCAAACGGAAAAGCTATCCGTAGCAGTGGCATTTCGTGGAACTCGATGAAGGAATTTGAAGGAAGACCAGGACGTGGGAACATGTTGGAAGTATTACTCTTCTTCCTCTTTTAAGATCTGTTTCTTCTCTCCCACGATCAACCTTGCCAGTAAAGAATCAAATTGGATTTGTATCCAGATCATTGAAGTCACACTATTATATTCTTTATTTGAAAGTTCTTCCCTCCTCCTCTGACAGCAGTAGAATCCTATCTCACCAGTCACTGTTCGAGCTCAATTACCATCAAAAATTAACAGTGGCTTTTTTTTTTTTTTTTGCGGCAGCGGGGATTGAACTCACAACCTCGCGCCTGCCAGGGCAGGCGCTTAAGGCACTGAGCCAAACTCCCAGCCCTGGTTTTTTGAGGCAGGGTCGCACTATGTAGCTTAGGCCGGCCTTACGCTCGCACTGTAGCCCAAGCCGGCCTCGAACTCACAACGCTCCGCCTACCTCAGCCTCCCGAGTGCTGGGATTAAAGGCGTGCGCCACCACGCCCGGCTAACAGTGGCTTTTGATGTATCCAAGCATAATAAAAACCTGTATGGACTAGAATCTTTAGTTATGACTTCCAGAAGTGTCTTGGCAGTTGTATCATATTGCTAGGCCTTGCAAACCAAGCAAGTTTCTATTCTCAAGTTCTTCTCCTTTCAAACTTTGTATTTTCACTGATTGATGTTAAATGTTCCAAATACCACATCTCACCGATGACTATAACACATACTGTAGTTTCTTTCTTTCTTTCTTTTTTTTGTGGCACTGGGGATTGAACTTGCAGCCTCACACCTGCCAGACAGGCACTTAAGCCACTGAGCCAAACTCCCGGCCCTAGTTTTTTGAGGCAGTGTCGCACTGTGTAGCTCAGGCCGGCCTTGCGCTGGCGTTGTAGCCCAAGCAGGCCTCGAACTCACAACGCTCCGCCTACCTCAGCCTCCCGAGTGCTGGGATTAAAGGCGTGCGCCACCACGCCTGGCACATACTGTATTTTCATTTTAGATCTCCTTCCTGAGTTCCAGATCCTAGCTCTATATGACTCCTGGTCATTCTGTCATGCATGTTTCTTAGTATCCATGGCACCTTCTAACTCAGCACGGCCAGTTTAAATTCTCAATCCTCAGCTGTGTGCATTTGTCCAATAACCTTCCCCCTTCCGCACTTCTACTCTCAGTGAGTCACAAAGGCTCTCAGAATGTCACCTAAACCTCTTATTTCTTATAAGTATTGCTTTCAGTAATACCTTTGTAATCCTGTTTTGTGTGATCTCAGCCACCTTCTAAATCTCTTGCCTGTCTTCAGTCTCATTTATTCTCTGCACTGTCTCAAGAATAATCTTTTAAATACGATTATGTCACTTCCCTACCTGCAGCTCATCGCTTCCCACTTACCTGCAGAACAATGGCCAGATTCTTTGCTGCTCCTAAAAGGCTGTTTTTTTTTTTTTTTTAAATCCAATTTCTTTCCTAGGTAGTCAATCTTGTCTCCAGCTCTTCCTCTGTGTGTCTTGGGTTCATGCATTTATTTAGGGTTCCCCAAATGCGGCAGCAGAGCCCACACTCCTGTGGTGTTGCCTCCCACGCTCGGTGGCCTCTGTCTCCTGGTCCGCTGCAGTCACCGCTCCCCCCTGGAGGCCCCCTAGCCACATGCTGCCTGTCTCCGTGCTGTCCTTTAGTTTCCCCTTGGGGTTCTCTCTTTTACTGTCGGACTGCACAGCATGGCTGTTTGAGAAGCCAGAGAGACTCGCTCCCATGGCAGATTTTCTTGTTCGCTATTCTGTAGCCAGGGATTCAGCCGGGCCGACCACGTGGAAACCCATTTCCAGCCCCTGTGTGGTATGTCCGTGGGTTCCGGCCCTGTGACAAAGAACTGGTGTGTGGAGTTCTGGGACACAACCTTCCAAGTAAAGGCTGTGCTTTGCTGTATTTCTTCCTGCATTCCCGTGACCACTGTGGGTGTGTTGAGCCGTTTTGACTCTGAAGATGTTGGCAATGCCTCGGAAGGGCAGGCCAGCAAGGAGGAAGAGGCCTTGGTCTCTGACGCTGTCCTCGTCTTCCCGCTCGGAGGTTGTCGAGGGCTGAAGACGAGCTTCAGGTGACGCAAATATCAGGGCCCAGGAGGCCTGCAGCCCAGCACCAAACCCTGTCCACTGCAGGAGCCCAGAAGGCGTTCAGGGACTTTATTCTCCTCTATATACTTGACACCTAGCTCAGAGCCTAAAACAATACACGACCGAAGGAGTTGTGTAGAGGCCAGACAAAGCTGTAAATGAGTACAAGTTACAATTCAAGTGTGCAAAAAGCATGCAATAGTCTTTGTTTCCCTGAAATTGACACAAACTTGCTCAAGTCCGTGTTTGGTTGATAAAGTCCAACTCATTATTGTCAGCTTTAAGTAATTGGCAAGTTAACCTTGAAGTCGCTTTTTGGTAGCAACCTAGGGAACTGTGACTATGGAGTCAGTAACGACACTGGCCGTCCTGGGAGGTGGCGACAGTGGTGGGCTCAGGCCTCCTTCTGGCATTCGTAGCCGGCCAGCTGGCCTGTGGAACCCTTCAGTTCTTCGTGGCCTCCACTCAGGGATGCTCCTGTCGCCTGGGCTTGGGCGTTCACCTCTGCCTCCGCTGCTAAAATTCACTCTTCGTCCTGGCCTGGCCTTTGGTTCTTATCCTTACTGCAAGGCCTTTGTCAGGGAGGGTTTGGCTCAAGTTCGCCTTCCTCCCTCACGGCCTGTGAGGGGCGCGGGGGAGCTGCGCCCACACCACTCCGGGCGCTGGGCCGGGCAGGAGCCCTTCCTCAGGCTGCCTCCCTCGGTCTGTACCTCAGCCCGTGTGGCAGGCATGCGGCTGGGCGCAGCGCTGCGGTCCAGCTGCTGCGGCAAACTGGTTATTTTTTAGTGTTGGGACGGGAACCCGGGGCGACCTCCCACTGAGCTACACCTCCCAGCCCTCCATATGATCTTGCGAAGTTGCCCAGGATGGTCTTGAACTCAAGATCCTCTGTCTCAACTTCCTGAGTAGCTGGGGTCACAGGCACCGGCCGCCGTGCCTGGTGCAGGTCCTCCGTTCCCCAGCCAGCAACGGTTTTCTGTCCTGCGATGTCTGTCTTCAGATGTGCATAGGACGGATCCCAGCGGAAAGGCCCCGGGGAAGGACTCAGAGAAGATCCTCCCGGCTTTGTCAGTCTCTCCAGTTGTTTATTCCCTCCCCATCACCGCAGAGCCCAAGGAGACAGCGTGACAGCCTTTTCTACCACCCCCTTTTTTGTTGAGATAGGGTCTCGCTATATAGTTCAGTCTGGCCTTGAACTCACTTTGTACCCCAGGTTGATCTCGAACTCACAATGATCCTCCTGCCTCAGCCTCCCGAGTGCTGGGTTTACAGGTGTGAGCCACTAGGCCGGCTAAATTTTTTTTTTTTTTGTTTGGTACCGGGGATTGAACTCATGACCTTGCGCCTGCCAGGCAGGCGCTTACACCACTGAACTAAATCCCCGGCCCGCGATAGACTTTTCTTCAAGCAATTAGGGGTGTGCAGACTCCGACAGTCGGTCACCTCGGCCTTCCCCTGCCGCCCCTGGGTGTGGCCTCCTCTCCACGGTGATGCTGTGCCCCGGGCTCCGGTTCCCAGCTTGGACCCGGGACTCCGTCCTCAGGGGCGGCTCCCGCGGTTCACGCACAGCGAAGCCCTCCTAGTTCACATAGGCTCTCTCTGTGAGCGTCACCTCTGCTGGTTTTCAAGACAGCCAGATCTGAGAGACATGGAAGCGATAAATGAGTTCGGAACCGCAGGAAACTTCTTCATTCCGGGCTTGCGTTTCCCCAGGCCCACAACGTGATCGCCAGCTCACAGTGTCGCTCGGGAAACCTTAGTAACTCACAGCCCCCGCCCCGTGATGGGGCCGATTCACTCAGAGAAAAAGGTCTGTTTCTGTGTGGAAAATGGCTTGAAGTTTTATCAGTGAAATATATATATATATATGCATGCAACTTACATTTATAGATGTAAGAGCTGTCTCAGCCCTTCTGCCTGTCTTCCTCAGTGGCCTGAACATGCAGGAAAAGCAAAAGAACAGAAACAATTCCATGAGATCATCAACTTAGTTTTTCTCCCGGGCACACAGGAAGACATGTATACAGTACCTGCTTAAATTAAAAACAAATTATTACAATAAAAGCCCAATTGCCAGGAATCCCCCCAAATGGTCCCCATAACTTTCCCCACACTTCTCCCACTATTCTTGCCACTTTCTGGACAGCACTGGAAGTCTTGGAGAATCCCGAATTCTGGCCGGGACTGAGCAATTTAGTGACATAGCAAGACCTTATTTCAAAAAAGATGTAAAAATAAATAAACAAAAAGGCATGGAGCTGTAGCTCAGTGAGACGCCCCGGGTCCAGTCCCCACTACCACACACACGCACACACACACGTGCACACAGACTTTACAAGCTCATATTAATTTATCTTTTTTTCTTTTTGAGACAGGGTTTCATTATGCAGGTCAGGCTGGCCTTGCATACACTTTGCAGCCCAGGCTGGTCTCAAACTCACAGCAATCCTCCTGCCTCAGCCTCCAGAGTGCTGGGATTGCAGGCATACACCACCACACCCAGCTACAATCTCATATTAATTTTTCAAAATAATTTTCAGTTACTGTTTTGTCAAAACTAATATTGCCGTGAAAACATTGCGAGGTGTCTTCTACGCGCACACGCAGGGCGTGGAGGGCCACCTCACTGCTCCACCATGGTGTCCTTCCGCGTGCTTACTTTTCCCTGTCTTCCCAGGGAGGGGCCCGGTCAGACCTGTGCCCGAGGCGGAATTTCCTTTCCCTGGGAGCTGTGTCTTCCTGACTGAGGGTCTGTTATGCTCGGTGTGGCTTCTCTTCACTTGGGCCTCACACATGTGCGGGGCTGGTTGTCTGCGATCCGCGCTGGGACGAGCACGTTCGGATGCTTTTACCTCTCCTGGAGAATCAGTCTGCAGTCTTCTTTGTCGCTGCTGTGGTTTCTCCCTGGGTCTCCTCGGTGGCCTTTGCTAAGAGTTCACAGGTCAGGCACCCCGAGCCCAGGGGTGGCCTCTGCCCCTTTGCACTTCCATAAAGTAAGAAGGTTCCCAGGCAGTGTTTGTTTGTGTGAGTTACGCTATCAGTATTTACCATATTAGAAATTAAACCTGTCACAATTTTGACGTATTTATTACTTCAATTAAAAATAAAAGTCAATAAGATGCTAGCATACAGAATACATTTTTAATGAAAATCACTGTAGAAGGGATGAGTAACATTGTTTTACAGTTTTTGCAACTTCTTTAATGTCTGGCTTAATGGAAGACAGCTGGATTTCTGTGTGCAGTCCACTGCAGTGTGCTTTCTTGGCGGTGAGGTATACATAGAACATCTAGCCCCACACAGATGCGGAGTTGGGAAAGAGAACTTTAAAATCTTTTTCGTACAGTTGTGAGTATAGTTTTGATCCACAGTCAAACTTGACCTTGCGGGCTTTTGGAAGTTCGCTGAAATGTGGCATCAGACTCAGTACCAAGGTGCATTCAGTGCGCTCCGCTACGTTAGAGTTATTCAGATCCACTGGTCCATTTCATTATCAGTATCAGAAATCCACACTTGTTAATATCACCAGTGACCACATCAGGAAGTCTCTATGTTTTGGAAAGCTGCCAAGCCCACGGTGGTAAATAACAGTCTCCAAAATCTGAAGTTCTCCCAAGGGACTGAATTTTGTCACTGGGCACCACGCTGGCTAATCCTGGCTCTCAACCTGATCGCACTGAGAGACATCTAGGGTAGTGGCAAAGCCTCCTTCTGGGCGTGGCTGTGAGGGTGCTCGCAGAGATGATCGTTCTGTGCATCAGCTGAGCAGGGAGGAAATCACCCTGAATGTGGGCAGCAACATCCAGAAGGTTGGGGCCCCAGACGGAAGAAAGGAGGAAGAAAGGGGAGCACCCTGTGTGCGGCTTGGCTATCTGGGTGGTGTTGCATCCTCCTCCCCTCCTTTCCGAGGCTCCCCATTTCTTGGACTCAACTGCTTCCGGGTTCCTAGCCCGCCAACTTGCAGGCAGCTATAGTGGGAGTGTCCAGCCTTGGACCGGGTGAGCCAATCTGATACTTCTGTTAATTCTCTTCCCCCGGAGAATGCTCATCAATACTGTCACATACACTGTCAGTTGTTTTTCTTGAGATGACAAACTAATTTTGTTCATTGTTTAGAAAACATTTTCCAAATATGAATCTGAATAGTGACAGCTTGTTTGTAAATTATCTTTTTAGAAAGTAAAAATGATTTTCCATGGAGCATTATGGCTAATTCAGCTCACAACCCAGTCACACAAGGGCTTTTCCAGAGCCACTGCTCTTCCGTGCACAAAGTGCTGTACGTATTCTTTTCATTTCATCACGCAGAAGATCGAGGTGCATACTTTGGAGTCCAGTGTTAATAGAATTACAGTTTACTACCGATTCATCCAGGATCATCTTGAAGAGCGATTGGCTGAGTCCCCCAGCCTCGGCCTGGGTGCAGGAGATGAAGAACGTGGTGGTGGCTGCAGTGCGGGGCCCCTGCGCGGGTTCCTGCCATGGCTCAGCAGCTCTGCCCCCCATCTGTGCAGACGTTAACCCAGCAGGAAAGGAAAGCTGCACCTTAGTGTAATTATGAGAACAGATTACCTGGCGGGCCCCTGAAGCGTCTCAAGGACCTCGAGAGTGGACAGGCAAACACTTTGGCAGTGAGTGACTGGAGCTGGCCCGGGCTGCAAGTCCTACATTCCTCCTTTGGCCCGTGGACCGTGTGTCCTTTCTGTGTGGAAAGGGCTGCAGTGACACCCTGGAGGGTGCTGCAGGCAGTCACGTGCAGCCCATTCCAGCAGTAGGATGCTCAGGGAAGCCCCGGATGGAGGAGGATGTGTAAATGGCCCCAGTTCCCTCAGGAGAGGGCAGGAGGACATCGCGGCCTTGCCTCACAATGCTACTATGGGCATCTTCCTCAACTGTCCCAGGATTTCTTTCATTTGAGGGGCTCTGGATTTGGAAACTGAATAACAGCCATTAATTGGATGAAGAACCATGACTTTCTCGTGCAATCATAAAGGTAATTCTCTGTTTTCCAGGTTTAGAGATGCCCTCATTGTTTTATGGGTGTTATTGGACTATTTATCTGTTTTATTGTAAGGATTCGAGAAGGTCTTGAGGTTGGGTTTTCCACTATGAAATTGGGAAATGCACCAATAAAGGGATCGTCAACATCCTGGAGTACCAGAATAGATTTTCTCTCCAGGCCGGCGTTGAAGACGGAAGCTTCCCACCTTTGTCAGATGGGACTCCTGACACCCGCGAGGATCACAGAATCCACCAGCGGGGCGGGGAGGCCCTGTCGCCCACTTCGTCAGCAGAGGCAGGGAAAGGAGGAGTCGTACTTAACCAAAATTAAGTGTGCCCTGAAACTTTTTAACCACAGCAGTGTTTGACAGTATTTATTCTTTCTTTAGTTTTTTTTTCAGGTTGTTTCCCTAAAACATCACTAAAGGGCTTTTCTTTTTTCTTAATTCTCCTCCAGTGCTTGTAAACTATTCAAGTATTTGCTTAGAAAATGTTACAATGAAAACGTGCAAAGAAATAGCAATCCTTAAATTATTGCTAGAGCAGACAAGAGTATGTTTTATCTCATTAGCTTTATACATGTGAATTGTTTAAACAATCTGTAGAAAGGATAGGCCTTTCTAAATGTGTCACTTTGACCAAATGGTGAGATGGAGATCTCCTAAGTGTAGTTTAAACTATGAAAGAATGTGAAATGTGAACATGAATTCTCATAAAGTTTATGACCAGAGATTTATTTTTTACTGTTTCCTAAACTCTAAGATAGAGGTTGCCAAATAGCTTGTTTATAAAGGGCCCAATAGTAAATATTTAAGGCTTTGTGTGCCAGCTGGTCTTCAGGCCGACTCTTCAGCTCAGCTGCTGTAGTGTGAGGCCAGCCCCAGACAGTGTGCAGATGGACGGAACTCGCCGTGTTTTAATAAAGCTTTATTTAGGAGCACGCAGCTGGCCATCGTTTGCCGACCCTTCTCCAAGCTCAGGCTTTGCTTTTAGCATCTACCAACTTCTGCCCTAGCATTTAATAAACCTATTTGAATAAACACTCATGTTGCTTGTTACTATATCTTTTATTTATATTTAACACTTCTAATACTTCATTTTTCTAATACTTCATTATTTATATGTTATACTTCCAATACTTCATCCCTGAAACTTCTCTTAATGGTATTATTATTTTTTATTCAGGTATCGTTTTCAGGTTGAATCTGGTAATCTCTTTTGCATATTTTCTGCCTTGATGTCCAAGCTGTTTTAATAGGGGATATTTTAGGATCAGAGGGAAGATTTATATAAGCCACATGCTAGCTGATTCAAAAGAGAGTATTAGACAGGTTAACAAGTGAACCTCAGAACTGCGTGTAGGTGGTCTGATTATCTGTGAGTTACCAGTCTCTATCCTCTTGGGTCAACTAGCAGGAAAGCAGCGTTACTTGGGGCCCAGTAGGGGCTCCCGGGACATTCAGGTTACTCACAGAGAGTGACCCTGAAGACCCTCAGAAAAGCGGAAGCAAGGACACTGGACTGGAAAGGTGGAATTTCTCTGAGATGATAGGGAAGTTTGGAGAGCCAAGCCAACACTTCACTGGTGGTGAGGACTGAGGAGGTAGGGAAGGTGGCAGGGTCTGGCAGGATAAGCTTACTGGTACATCTCATTTCAAATTCAAAATGAAAGGCAGCTTACTTCAGTGTCTTTAGCAAAGCACTAAGCTAATTCCTAGGTAAAATTTGACTACTTACTTAACATAGTTTAAAAGATAAAATGCACTGTAGGTGTGGTAATCTATTGAATCATTTGAAGGATAATAATGAGAGCTAACCTTTTTGATACTGAACTGTAATTTGATTTTTGCTAACTTCACTTTCCTTTTCCATACATAAAATAGTAAAGTTTAGCATGACTTGAAGAGCTTATTTCAATTTTAAAAGAAAACAGCCTAATATATTTTTTTCTGTTTTCTATTCCCACTGGAACAGCTTTCCCTACTCTTGGCCCATCTTTAATGTGCATAATGCATGGCATGGTATAAAGAACTGTCGAGAGCAATTAGATCAAACTAAAAATATCCAGCAGAAACATCCATCATATGGTCTGCACAGTTTGTGGCTTCTTCCAAAGTAAGTGTAAAACTAAAACAGAAGTCTTTGGACTTTCACTGTTGATTCCCTATCATATGACTACACAGATTTCCAAAACCCGTCGTTTGATTGGAATTCTATCTTCTATGCATGTTGAATTAATTTTCTTGGCATTTTGCTGATTGTTCTACTACCTTTTTATTTGAAATGGAAACCCAGAAAATGTCATTTGTTTTCCTTTTAAAAATAAATTTTAGCATTTTTTCCATTTGGTGATCAATCATTGTCACTGTTGTTTTCCATGAAGTCCTCTAGGCTCCTGGGATCACCCTGGAGGTATTTCCAGGCGCATCTCATGGTTGCTGTGTATTCACGAACCAGGATTCCAGTGTAGATGAGCAAAATACCAGACGGTGCTTGGCCATGAGACCACAGCGGTTAGATTTTTTGTTTTAAATCTACAGATTCCTTTGTTTCTTCTCTGACATTTGTTGAATGTTTACCAGGGGAAACAAGGGGAAATTATTGGGTCGAGATAAGGATGAGAAGGACCTGCAGTGACACATAAGACAGAATCCTTGTCTTCCAAGAGTCATAGAATTTTAGAAGTTGAATGTATGACCTGGGTTACTTGTGTGAATTTTAAAACACAATGCTGTTTTGGTTTGTTTGCCTCTCCTATTTCAATGGTTTTCCTACCCATTGCTACTCTTCTGTCCTGCACAAAGTGCATGATGTGGGAAGAAGAAAAAGTTCAACTAGAAACCCAGCTCAAAATTTTCATACGATGGGATAATTCATGCTCAAAAATTTTAAATGACATGCATAATGTCACACAAGGTCCATTTGTTGAACCTAAGAACACACATTCTAATAGAATAATTTTCAGTGTATCAAAAAATACAATCACTTATGAGGCTTTGAGAATTAGATTAAGGAAAATTTGAACTTCATGTTTCTTTCCCAGAGGCATTTTAGATTGCATAGAGAGGTAAGAAGTATTAACACTGCATTTAGTCTATCATTTGTACCTCAGTGCCTCTTACATGCTGGAAGTAGCGGTTGGGCACCTGAAAACTATTTCCAAAATGCCTCAGTAGGATATTCCATTTGCATGAGATAAAGATAACCAGGCTGGTTTAAAGTCTCTTTCTCGCTGAAACTACATAGATTCAGAATGTTTTACTGGTAATTCAGGCTGATTTGAAAGTCTAATTACTGAACGTTTATTATGTGCCGAGTACTTTACGTACATTTTCTTTCAATCATTACAAGAGTGAGGTCTTGTTGCTCCTATTTTTAAACAGATAAGACTGTTCTGCCTGGAAGGGTTAAGTGGGTTAGCAAGGCTAAGGAACTTGCTCAATGTCACCCGCTAATAAATGTCAGAGTTATAGCCAGTGTTAGGTCTTTCTGAGGATAAACTTACACATTTTCTACTATTCATCCAACCATTAATTTGTTCCTTATTTTATTTCAGAAAGAATTTGAGGCAGTTTAATAGACTCAGAAAACATGGAGTTAGTGGGGGAGAATGACAAATGATAGAGGAGTCCTTGGAAACTTCAGTTAGTAGGTTCTGAGTGTTTTAGAGGAATCCCCACTCTTCTAGTGCTTCTACGTTCATGCAACTTGCTATCAAGTTCAGCTGGACCTCAGTTCTTTTCAGGTGTATAGGAAAGAATGTTAATTTCCCTTGTTCCTTGTGGCAGTTTCTTTTGTCTCCTAGTGGCATTCAGACTGATAATCTTTATGGTCTGATTTATTTTTGTATTCTTTGCAATCTTGCTCTTGAGAATACTCAAAACATGAAAACACGCAGACAGCTGGTCTGAAGTAGGAAGCACCAAGATAAAGGGCCAACTAAATAAAGACAGGATTTCTTTAAAGTCTGTGACATTATTAAAAAGTGTACCCACCTCCATAACCACGTGGGAATGACAAGGTGGTTCCCTGATCAAGCATGACTCTAGGAGAGCATGAAGGTTTAATCCAGCTTTGTAACAGACTTGCCCTATTGCCTCTCTGTGTTGTCAACAGTGGACTCTTACTGTGAAGGGTAATGATAGATCTAATCTGTTTTGGTGACTCAGTTTCCTTATCTGCAAATGAGCAATTGTATTAGGAGCGACTCAGCTCAGAAGAATGTTGTGTGGAGTTTGGAAACACAAAGTGATTAAGAATATAAAGTGATAAAATCTATCTAAGCATCTGTATATATGGCAAGGTTAAATGAGGGTATAGCTGTACGGTCTCTAGTTCAAGCTGTGTGTATGTATATAAATGTGAATGTGGGCAGAGGTTTGGGCAGTAAAGACAATGAAAAAAGTGAATCCATGGGACTTGATTTTTATGATCAGGTAAAGCTTGGTCTTGTTATAAGTCATGTGAGGTAACTGCTGATTATCAAAAAGAAAAGGGCCGTCCCTCTGCATGAGAGGAATTAGCCGCTACAGAGCGAGAACGCAGGGTAAGGTGCCCGCGGGTGGCGCGGAGCCCCCAGCTCAGCATGGCCAGGCTCAGGGCGTCACACCCCACATGGCTTAGTATTTTTAAGGGGTGAGGTTAGGAAGCACACCAGAATGCAGAGATACCTAATTACTACTAATGCCAGTAATTTTATAATTTTTATACCTGAAAAATGAAAACTTTTGTTTGTCACATGTATTTATAGTCAGCAAATCTTTGATGTGTGAAACTAGCTGCAGAGGTGGAGAGAATGACAATTAAAACATGACTCTGTTTTATTTACGCTCGCTTTTTGTAGGGAAAATGCATAGGCAGACAATCCTAGCCGAGTCGGTAATTACAGAAACCACCTCTCTCCGCAGCCCTTAGCCTCCGGCCACCTCTCTTCCCGGGCCGGCTGAGTTAGCACCAGTGTTGCTCTTCCGTGGACCAAGAGACCTGCCGCTGCCGACAGCTGTGTGGTTTCCCCTCCCGCGGCCTTGGTCTCCAGGGCTGGGTGGTGCACGCGGCTGCCCGGCGACCCGGGCAGGAGATTCTTCCCAGCAGCTTTGCGGGCCTCTCCAGGGCAGCGGCCTCACCTTGTTCCTTGCGGTGGACGGGGGTGGGGGGGGTCAGAGTTGGGGCCACCGGGTTTCTAAAGATAACCAAGGCCAGCTCGCAGGAAGCACCCAGAGGGTTCCTCCCCTGAGTTTTGATTTCCTTGATGGCTGAGTTAGGCTTAAATCCTTTATTCCACCTCACTTGCTTTCCCGTTTTCTAAAAAGGAATTTTAAAAACCTAGCACTTGAAAGCACTTTGGCCAAATGGAGCCGGAGGTGCTGCTGAGTTGCAAAGCATGTTCCACGTCCGAGGGTTAGTTAAGAGGACTCCCCTGCTCTCCCCCACATCTGAGCTGGCGTGGCCCCCGGGACACAGGCATGTCCAGGGGAACCTTCGGGCCCTTCCTGTGGCCAAGAGCAAGAGTGTGGCCGGGTGGAGGCCAGCGTTTCCCCAAGCCCAGGTCTGCTGCTTTGTCCTGTCGCTTTTCTCCTGGAAAGGTCGCCTGCGTCTCTCGTTGTACGTAATGCTTCCTTCCTCTCGGTAGAACTTCGTCTGCCTATCCCTGGCCCCATGGGCAGGGGCCTGCCTGTGGTGTGCTCCCTGCTCCTCTCTACTTAGCTCATTTTTGAGAAACAAGCAGGGAGAACCAAACCCCTTATGGCATCAGAGTCTGGGCTGCTTGGCTATTCTTCAGCATCCTATTCATAGACGAGGATGATAACCTTCTGGGCTACTTTCCCCTTATTGGAACAAATGAGTTTATTTTCCTGGTAACATAATGTGAGAAAGATGAAGATGCAGGAGGAGACATGAAGGCCAAATGAGGAAGGAGCTGGAGCTGTTTTAAGTGACGTTTTCAACACGACCGAGCAGATGTGAGGAAAGGTGTCTGGTCGGGTCCTGCTGAGACGAACGCGGCAGCCAGCCAAGGGCTCTGGCCACCCCTGGGTCCTGTGGCGACAAGGGAGTCTGTAATTAGGAGAGCAATCAGGCCTGGAGGATTAGCCCTTCCATTTCAGAAAAGGAGGAACCGGCTTTATTTACCATGAGCTCGGCTTGCAGATGATCATTTTGCTGTGGTTTTGAGAGGAGACCACCTTGGGAGAAAGGCATGTAAGTCTCATTTCACTGCTAGTTAAACAAATCAGTGAAAGTTGCAGGGGTGAGCTCTCGGCAGAGAAGCCCTGCAGGAATTACCCACTTTCTCCCGAAATGAGATGGCGACACACACGGAGGTATGAGTCCTGGCTTGCTCTTTGGAGTTAAAGAGCATTCATTGCAAAACTGGTTCTCTTGTTATTGTGTCAGAAAGAGGGATTTCCAACAGAGGGATCTGACAGGAGAGACAAAGGCCTGGTTAAGCAATCAGCGCACACACAGGTGTTCCAATTTCCCTGAAGCGCTTACACGCACCGGAGGGGCTGTGGGGCCCAGGGTGCGCTCTCCTTCGGCTGAGTTCTCTGCATGTAGACATTTTTCACTGATGACATATTTCATGTAGATATTTTATGACATGGGATATAAGCATTTGTTCCATCCAGAAGATGGCTAGTTTCCCATTTCATCAAACAGGCATCAAAGATGCATCATGATACGCCATCCTCATTGAAGCTTATTTGTGGGATTGCTGAGTTTGTCACTGGCAGCTGGACTGTTTGGCTTAGCTGTTGGGCTGTGCACCAGGGGTGATCCTTTTAATCTGCCCCCTGTTCTCCCGCTCAGCAACAAGCTACCTGGAGTGCTACTGGGCACTGTGGGCCTTCCTGTAGTCCAAGACACAACTTTAACTAGTGTTCTTGTTTGGTACAAGGAAAATAAACTTATTCAAATTAGATCAAGTAGTGAAAAGGCTTGCCAAGACAGTCCGATGACTTCACTAGGAAAAAATAATGCGACCCACCTCAAAGGAACCACAGATCGTCCTTCATTTACTCTAGTTTCCTGTCTCTGTGAGGGCGAAGGTCTCCTCTCCACTCTCTGCTCAGGACATGGGGTCTCTTTCATTTTCTGGGTGTCTCATGAACGTGCACATGGCCACGTCATCTTCCAGTTGAGTGCCCACAGCCAAATAATTATTTATTTTTGATCAAATAGAAACAAAGGGGAATAAGAAGGAGGCGGGAGGAGAGAGAAGAATCTGCTGGATTGCTGGCCACTGAGGTATTTCCTGTAACTACGTGAGACTAGGCTATTTGGGTTAGACCAGTTAGGCTAACACAGATAACCTTACAAATCTGAGAGCAAGTTTTATTTCTTCCAAACACACACGCGAGTGCGGTTTGTCAGAGGGCTCTGTGCCTTTCACCCTCACAGGGACCCGGGATTTTCAGGGCAGTGCTCCTTTGAACACTGATGGTCACTGTGGCCTATGGGAGAGATATCTGAATGCTTTTGGTTTGCAGTTAAATGCTTGGACCAAAGACCAACACCACTTCCCGCTCACAACACGTCAATCAAAAGTAATTTCATGTTTCTCTCTCCCTGGCCACATGCTTAGTAGGGACCGGGCGTAACATTTGATAAATGTGACTAATCGCTACCATGTCTCAGGGCTGTCGCGTCTGGGGGTCAGCACCGCTGCTCTGTGTCTGAGCAGCCCACCGGGGTCGTAACTCAGCCCCAGTAATAAGTTAGAGGGACAAAGTTCAGTGGAAGGAAGACACTTGGTTTGTACAGAGGAAGAGGCGGGAGAGAGCAGAAGGTAGGTAGCTACCCTGATACGAAAGAAACAGGGCAGGGGGCTCTGAAAGCTGGAGGCCGGGTGGGCCCTCTGTTCTCAGTTGTTTTTATGGGAGTGAGCGACCCTTCCTCCACTGGAACCGGCCCTAACCTCTGCCTAACGTCGTTGCTCCCGGTGGTCTATGTACAGCTTCCTTCTGTCCTTGACCTCCCTGGTAAGGCCTCGTCATTGGGGTGGGCGGCTAGCTGGAGAGGACGCCTTATTCCTGGTTAGCTTAGAGTTGGTAATGGGGCATGTGGGTATCTGTTGTACTGTATAATGACCCTGGAGTGATAAATACGGTGATGTAGAGGGGACACGCATGTGGACAGGTGTATATGATAGTGCACAGGTGCGCGCACACACTGCCTTAGAGTCAGGCGGTCCCTTGCTTCCCCTCTGTCCTCCTGGAGCTGGGGCGTGCACCTGGCTCTCTGTGTCCCGCCTGTCGGTCTTCCCTGACCTCCTGCTGCACCTCCCAAAGCCATTTGGTGCTTTTCTTTACGTTTTACTTTTTTTCTTTTCTTTTTCTACTCCTGTCTCTGACCTGCTTCCCAGGACACCTCCCTGGTGAAGTTCGTGTTTAACTCCTCCAAGGCAGGAGTAGCTCGAAGCCCTCAGGAGCCCCGGCTTATTTTCTTGCCTGCAGACCCCGTTCCTGCAGGGTCTCATGCTCGTGCAGTCATCTCTCTGCATTGAGGTCGGTGTGAAAGTACTGAGCGTTCTCTTCTCCACCCGTGTTCTCTATCTGCGAAACTGCCTCGGTAAAACCAGCACATGTGAGGTTATTTCTGACTTTAATAGGAATATTAAAGTGAAATAATGTTGGAATAATGATAATAAAGACAGTCATTATGACCCCTTTATATGCCGCCCTATTCAGGTAGATTATCTTTAATTGTAAAAATCAATTGAGGTTGATAAGTTAGCAAAACGTTGGTAATATTGACTTCAAATCCCATGCTTGTACTCACATTGACATTAATCAGTAACTTGAAAGTACATGTCTCTGAAACCTTCCCTGCTAATTTCATAAGTATCTTACCTTAGAGGTTTACCAGATTATAATGGAAAATACTGTCAGGGCTTTAAATACCATAGAAAGGCTGCTGGTCATTCAAATGCTTCGTGCAACAGAAATAGAGATCTGCTTCATCTCGAAAGCTTTGGAATACTCTGTCTGTCTTAACCCGTGTCTGGAAAAGCTGTGTGAGATCAGGAAAGAGCACCCGCCTCTGACCATGCGTTCCTGCGGACTTCGGCTGAGCAGCAGGCGAGGGGGAGCCCTGGCTCGGCTTCCTATCCTGTCAGCTGGACATCGCAGAAGTGCCGCCCCATGCCCTCCTTGTGGCCAGCTCCTTCTCTGCCCGAGTCCCCTACACAGCTGCCTCATGGGGAGGACAGGAAAAGCCTTTTACACCAAATTCTACGTTGTGAAAGAAATGTGGGGGTTTACCTGGGTTTCGGTCCAGCTTCCTTCTTTTCTTCTGTCCTTCATTTCCTCCTTGGATTCGTCCTTCATGGCACCTTCTAGCCCCTCCCTCCCTCTGGATTAACTCTAAGTCCGCTTTTCCCTTCACTAATGCCAGTCTTTCATCTCTTATGTGGGGTCTTCTGGTTTTCAGACCTTTTCATCTTTTTCCTGTCTTTTATCCTCATTTTATTGGACATACCTTTTAATAGTTAACTGAAAAGGAAATTAAATTTGTTCAGATACTTCACATATTTTTACTTTAGTATCAAAAATGTTCATTGATTTGCCCAGTTTTAGAATTCTAGGTGAGAAAATAATTTCCTCAGAACCGAGAAAGTGTTTCTCCACTGCTTAGTTTTGCCACCGAGAAGATGTCAGCTTTGACCCCCAAGCACTTTTATGTAACTTTTTCTTTTTGTAAAGTTTTCTCCTATCCCATCTTATTTTCGTGAACACATTTTAGTCCATGACAGGTTTCTGTTGTTGTTGGTGTCCCTGTCTTTTGTTGTAACATCCCTTCCTTGTTTCACATACTCAATACTTCTTTTTGGCATTCATTACGGAAAATGTCCATGCATTTATTATTTGCAGTAGACACTGCCTTCACATGACAACAACACAAACAAGAAGCGTACTCAGAGGGAAGCAAGTGTTCCTTCCTCCCGTGATGCCTGCCACCCATTTCCCTCCGCAGGGTCTTCGCTTTGAGGCCAGTACGTGTCCTTCGCGAGAACCCCCGTCACCTGCTGGGAGGTCTGTCAGCCTGGCTGCCTGCGCTGGGCTCCACTAGGCGAGGGAGCTGGAGGGTCCTAGGGTTGGGGGTCAGTTGTTGGGGAGCCCCCTCTTCTCATTATGCTATTCACTCACCCCCTCAACTGAGCAACCTCAAAAGCCTCTTCCCCTAGCTGCTTGAGGGTGGGCTTTTGCTCCTAACTTTCTTGGGATGGAAGAGGAGTAGTCCATGGCTGGAAAGCTGGAGGTCTGATTGTTCCCTGAAAGGGACGTTCAGCTCATCTGCCACCTCACTTTAGGGGAGACTGGCTCCTCCCGTTCTGAGTCTGTCTGAGGTGCTGTAGTCTGCTGATCAGTGTCGAGTGTTTTTTGTCTTCATTACTTTAGGGTATTTAGGACTCCAGGAGAACCCACAGGGAAGCCTTTGAGAATCTCTCATTCAAGTCAAAGCTGACTCTGGTTAGTGGTTCTGTTTCAGCTCTCGGATACCCCGCGTGTGGAAGGAGTCCAAGAGGTGCTATGTCCATGAGTCTCCTGTGGGTGTTCGCAGTCCCTCCGGAGGACTTTGCTACACATCCCGTCACCTCCCCATCTCTGTTCTGTGCTCCGCCCTCGGAGCCTCTTTCCGCTGAGGCCTTAGCCCGGGAAGTTGCTCTCTTGGGCCGTACGTTTGTGTTTTCTTCACGTCCCTCTGTCTTCCTCAGTGTCGACCTAACCTAGGGGAACATGAAATGATTCCTTCACCATCTCTCTCTTCACCGGGCTTGCACGACCACCCTGGCCAGAAGCTGGTCCTCATTTTCGCCAGCTAGGCGAGACTTCAGGGCGTATACCACAAAACCCCAGGGGATGAAATCCAGCTTCACTCTTGGCCAGTAGTAGTATGGCGTTGGCCCATGAGCTTCTGTTTCTCAGGAAGAACAGTGCCTGGCAGTCTGGCCTTCTAGACTCTATCTTTTCAGTCTTTCTAAGAAGTCATCTTGATGATCCTTATCTGCCTTAAGGAGAGGAGAGAGGTGAAATGAGACTTTATATATACAATAAATATATTAAAAAGTCTTCATCTGGAGAATCTGTGATCGTCCCATTTATGCCACTGTGGATAAATACTGCTTATTGATAAACAGTTTGATGATCTTCTAACAAGTCTTGCGTGGGTCCATCTATACCTTCTAATCTTTATATTTTGCTTTAACTCGAGGTCTGTCCACTTTTCTTTCTTGTCCGTGCTGCGCTCTGGGAGGCTGGTCCCCGTAGGCCCCACCACTTGGGTTCTTGCAGTTGGCTTCCACCGCCAGTTAGACCTGGCGCCAGGAGGCCCGTGGGAGGATGAGAGGAGAGCGAGGTCAGTGTTTCACTTCCATTTCCTCGCCCTAAATCTCCTACCATCACGGCTCTGGTCTCACGGCCCCTGCCTCACAGGGGTTTGCTGAGCTCCGGGCAGGTGGTCTCCTCGCCATCTTCCTTGTGGTAGTGGTGTGATGTCTTCTCGGTACCTCGGTATCTGGCTTCCTCCCCATTCTTTTTTTTTTTTTTTTTTTGTTCCCTTAACACAGTCCAGAATTTACTCAGATTCTTGTTTCTTTGAATTCCCTTCATCTGACTGCTTTGGAGTGCATCTGTTTCCTACCAGGTTCTGGAAACATACAGTGGGAAGCCTTAGAACTAAGGAAAAAAGAATTGTCATCCAGGAATTTAAGTGACACTTTGTCACTGACTGAGGATGAAATGCACTGCAGGAAGGGAAGATGGGAATAATCAACAGTAGAGGCTGGGGACCCTCATGCCCTCCGTTAATGCACCCGAAGAAAAGTTTTCTTATGCACACATCAGTCTGTACACCACTCCAGCCCTTGCTTTGGTGATGGGGAAGGTGGGATATATAATTATACCGTAAGACTTTCTTATCTTTCAAAGGGAAGTTGTCACAATTTCCATTAAAACATTGAGCATCTATTAGTTTTTGAGACTAATCTTTTTCTCCATTGACCTCATATTTTGGAAGGACAGATATTTTCATATCAACTTTCATCCCTTTTACTCAGGTTTGAGGACCAGAAAACGCCACACCCATCTCTGGTTTCATTCGTCCCGGTCCCGTGGGGGTTCACGGACTGAGCCACCTGGGCTGGATGCTGTCTGCTTCTCTGGCGGTCCCCACTGTTTTGGATATTTGCAAGAGAAACAAAAGAAAGAAACCTAGCTGTCATTGTCGGGGTGGGGAAATCTAGCGGTTATTTTTGGGTGGGGAAAGAGGGAAGGAGAAAGAAGAGCAGCCACCTGCTAGGAGCCTCGGACTGTGCTGCCGCGAGTCTACGACGCTCCTGGGAACTGCTGAGAAAAACGCAGCTCGTGAGGGGCTGACCTCCCCGCTGCCCCCAGAGGACGGAGGGGAGAAACTTCGGCGCGTGTGCAGAGGCTTTGGCCAGAAGGAAAAGTAATCAAGTGTGGCAGGGCAGCCTTTTAGAAGCCGTGTGCGAATCATCTTGCCTGCTTGACCGACATGAGTTTGTGCTCTGGGAGACACTGGTTTATTTTCAGAAGACTGAATCCTGAAGTCGCAGCACCACCTTCCACTCTGAGTTACTCTCAAGTACGCACGTTCCTGCCATGACATGCTTACGTTTAGCAATGGTCCCCCGCAGGCTTAAAACTGAGTGCAGTGTGTAACTAGAAATAAATCTCCATTGCCAGTGAATCTGGTAGCAGGAAGCGGGTGTGCCGAAAGCTCCCCGGCGCTGTATGGCAGGCTGCGGGGACAGACTGTGCTTGGTTTTTCTCTGGTCTACCTGTCCACCTGACACACGGGGCTGTCACACATGTTTATCAGTTTAAGTTTTAACTGCAATTCGGATGATTATTCTCCATCACTGTCCTCGTAAAAGTAATTCTATTCAAGGAGCTTGTAAAATAGCTGGGCTCAGGAAAGAAGGGTAACTGTTGCAAAAATTTGCTTAGGGACATATAATTTAAGTTGCTTTCTTGCCAACTACTTCAAATTTCTACGTAAATATGTCAAGTTTACTTATTTATGCCTAGTTACTATAGTTAGGAGACATTTGGCTAAGAGTCAGTGAATGTTTGGTAGTTATGGGATGCTTCTGGTGAGATGTTTAATGATTTATCTAGCATATAGATTTCATAAAACTTCTTAACGTCTGTTTGTTTCAGTGTGTTTTATTTATTCATAAAGCACATTTATGAACAATGAGCAAATTTATATGGCACACATGTTTTAGTTACATATTTGTGTTAGAAATGAAGCCCAAGAAGATAGACTTATGTTTTCATGGAGCTTAAAGTTGTGTGAATACATTTGTTTTTTAGAGAGAGAGAGAGAGAGAGTATTATGCAGGCCAAGAGGGGTGGCAAACATTGTGTTTCAGGAAGAAAAAATTATACACGTGGAGACCTCAGTGTGCTGAAATATGGTGAACGACTAAGTAAGAAATGATATTTTCTGTCTCAGCAAAATTTCCACTCTTGTCCACAGAAAATATTGGCAATATTAAAACAGTAACAGTGACTCTTAGAACTTGGCAACAGCATTTACCAAATAGTCATCATGCTGGTTACTGTGCTAAGTGTTTGATATGCATTATATTATATATATGATTTTATGTTATCCTCACAAAGGCACTTGAGGCAGGCTCTGTAATTTTTACCTAAAACACCGGAAATCCAGGGTCAGAGGGGTTAAGAACAGGTCAGATAATGATTAAGCTATGAATTCTGGACCCAGCTAAGTTATTCTTGCTTTAAAGCCTTTTCTCTTAAACACAATGCTCCGATCTGTCTGGATCTAAAAATTAACAAGGCAACAGGCACACAATTCACTGAAGATAATAATTTATGCTTACAGAGTCTTAATCTTAAAAATCAGGAAATATGGACTATCTTGAAAAGTATTTTTCTTTGTTTCTGATAATTCTATTATAATAAATACACATAGAATAATTTTAAATACTAAATTTAGGTATATTAACAAATAACCCCAAACACTTGTGGACACAATACATAGATTTCAGGTTTGAGGAAAGATTAATAAAGTATAGAATTTAAGTATGAGTTATTGTTGCTGTATTGAAGGACTCAAGAAAAACTATTATATTGTCTGGGTTTTCTAGGGAAGCCTCTGTGAACTGCAGTTATTTGAAATGAGTCTGATGCTAAAAGGCCACGCAGGGTGTTATTTTCAACATTTCAGGCAAACCTTGGCTTCTGTGTGTTTGACATCTCAAATCCCTTGTAAGTTCCTCACTGTGATCCAGCTTGGTCTGTTTACCAAATCTAAATCTCTGGAAAATTTGTTCCTGCAGAAGATCTAGAAAAGATGATTTATCTGCACGCGGCACGTTTGTCTCCACCTCCACCTTCCCGCCCGGAGCCTCCCCAGGGTTTCCATCATCGGGCCTGACGCCGCTGGGAATACCCTTCCTGCCTTCCTGCCGTTTCCTCCTTGATCCCTGTGCACAGGAGCTACTGGTTTATCATTTGTCCTTTCTGTGCGCATCTTTGGCGTCCTTCTTCCCAACCCCACCCCCTCCTCCTCGTTTTCCTCTGTCTCTTCTCATTTCAAGCATTCGTTTTGCCTTGCCCTTTTAGAAAGTAATGATATATCCAGATTTCCAGAGTGGTGTCACCCAGTCTTTGCCTCCTTTCCTTCCTCCTCTTGCAGTCCGGCGAAGGCAGAGTGATTCAAAACTTTCTGCTTCCCTCCTTTTCCCCCCTCCATACTGCCTGATTTCTTGCAAGGTTTTATTGCTTTGGAGGAGGCTGAAAGATGAACAAGGGACCCAAAGGACACAACCTGTAGTTCCTTTCTCAGCACCCTGGGGACGGTATTTAAATTTTATGGAGTGTGATTTTTTGAGTTTTGGATACTGGCCATCTCTTTTGGTTTAGTAAACCTCTTCAGAAGAGTGGACATTGAGATTTTTAGGCTATGCAATGTTCTATAACTTCTTTGTCTTTCTAGATCTCAAATAAACATGTCAATTTACATATGAGGTTAATGAAAATTACGTGTAGTATTTCTATATTAAAACATTAAAATTAGGCATAGTGGTGCATGTCTGTAATCTTGTCACTCTGGCAGACTGAGACATGAGGATAAGTTTGAGCCCAGCCTGGACAATATAGCAATTTAGTGAGAATCTTTTTTACACACACACACACACACACACACACACACACAGGTGGATTGGATTCAATTCCCCAGTTCTGAAAAAAAAAATTCTTTCATAAAATAATCTATGCTCAATAAGAACAGTAAAAGAAGGAGAAACATCTGTGGCCTTCAGTGCAATCATTGTTAGTGTATTTTCAGCATTCCATTTTGTTTCATTTTTATTTGATTCAGGTTTAAAATTTTTGCTTCTATTGGTTTGTGCTGTTGTATAACAATAGTATGTATACAGTTTTGTATTTTTTGCTATTTAGTATAATTGCTAAATTATTTTTTCATAGTCTGTTATGGTCATAGTTTTTAAGAGTTGCATATTGTTCCTTCATTTGTCCAGAATATAATTTATTCAACAGTTTACCAATGGTTGAATCCCCCTATTTCTTAATATGTGAGATTTACCTGGTCTTTCATCATTGTTATGGTTTGTGTCTAGATGTCCCCACAGAACCTCATATAGTCATGTGGGCGGGATTTTAGAGTTTGTGATTGATTCCTGGTCCAATGCTGGGATTATGGGTGTGTGTGCTTCACCACCCTGGAGAGCCTACGAACAATATAAGGCGGAGAAGAGGCCTGCTCTCAAGCTCCTCCCTTTTTGCTTTTGTTGCTTTTGCCATCTTCTGCTGCCATGAACTCTTGCTCCTTTACTATGAGCCACTCTGCCTTGGAGTCAGCTAGTTATGCACTGAAACCTCCACAAACTGTGAGCTTAATAAACCTTTCCTTCTTTAATTTTGGGTGTCAGGTATTTTGTCTCAGCTCTGAGAGGAAAGTAACCAATACAATTGGTCAATGATTTTCTGTGACCTTCTTACCGATTACCTTAGGGTCCTACTGTGTGATTCAGGGAGCACAAGAAAAGAGACCTTAAAAATCATCTCTAGGCTGTGAGAATCCTCTTCCTACCAATTTCTGTTACAGTGTGGCACCCAGGAGTAAGCTGTGGAAAACCCTGCCGTCAACGCTGATGAGAAATGGTGGGAAAAGAGAGGTAATGGTGTTTCCTGAAGCAAAAGTACAGACCGACAGACAGCTCAGCCCCTGGACAAAAGTGGTGTCCATCTGGACATGAATTAGGAATGTTATGCTGGTACCGGGGGGGTGAATGTTTTGCCGAGATGTTTGTTACAACATAGAGTCACATAAAATCACTAGAGGCAGGCTGATTTTAGGGATGTGTTAGGACTGCAAGTAGCAGAAAACACAGTTAGGCTAGTGCAAGGAAACAAGTATCATAAGCTCCCGTGCTGGAACACGCAGAGAGTCAGCCTCAGGCTGGCTGAGCCAGAGTTCTGAGGCTCTCCAGTTTGTTCAGGTGCGCCCTCCTCCAGCTACGGCTTTGTCTTCGGACCAGAATTCCTTCAGCAGCAAAATGACTGTAGTTACAGTTAAGCCTCACAGTTCCATATCATGGCTTACAGACAAAGTGAAAACTTTTTTGTTCTGGTGTTTTTTTTTAATTAAAAATGTGAAATATTATTTTGCAGGAGTTCTAAGTAAACCTTTCTTTGTAGTAGTTCAGCGGTCTAAGTTAGATTACTGAAACCATTTCTGTATTAATCCTTGAGGCTGGGGCAGTGCTCCGTGCTGACTGGCTCTTCTTTGTGTTCGCCGCCCAATCACTGTGTTAAACATGCTGGAGGACTGGTTCAAGCCACTCAGGCTCAGCCTTCAGCTAGCGATGCGCTGAGTGCGTCTGCCGTACACGGCGGCGGAGAGTGGGTGTTACACCAGCCTGATTCATGGGAACTGCCACTCTGCAGACCAGTGCAGATGGGACTTCAAAATGCTCCAAGCTTAGAAAGGGTTCACACAGGTGGAAGAGGTAAGAAACCCAGTGTGAAACCTGGTGTTTCTGATTTTGGAGATGAGATGGTTAGGGGATCCTATCTGCATGGGGTCCGGAGCACGTTTCCTGGCTGTGAGGTCTCGCTTGTCGCTTGCTGGCTTTGTGATGCTGAGCAATGCTCCTGCATCGCCCTCTGCTTTGATTTCTCCTCTGTGAGGCGGTCTAACGCGAGGCTGCCCTGCAGAGGGCCGCCTGTGGGTCAGGGGGCTGAGCACACGTCAAGCTTTCAGAACAGGCTCCGGTGTGCAATCATACTTGACAGTTCTCTCAATACTTTATTTTCATTGTATAGTCTTTATTTTTGGTTTTGATCTTTGTTTCAATTTTTAAAAATTTTATTTTAGTGACTTATAGACTCAGTGCGTGTCGAGGGCTGGCTGTAACTCGGGTGTAAACAGAAGGCCCAGGTCCCCTCTACACAGCCTTCAAAGTCCCTCTCCTGTACACAGGCAGACCGGAGTGTAGGGGGAGTGTAGGGGGACTGAAGGGTGGAGTTTTTTCCCGAGGACGAAGGATCGGGTGGTTTGCACTGCCCACTGGCACTAAAGGACCTGTCTCCCTGTCTCCAGCTCTTCTTACCCAATTTCCCGGCTGAAGGGGACGAGTGGCTATCGGCCATCAAGTTCATAAATGCAGACTATGATAATTGGGAAACACAGAAGGTATACAAATCATAATGTAGAAGTTAAAATCTTTGGTAATCACCCAATTCAGGTCCATTTGTATGTCTATTTTACTTTCAAATTATTATCTTTTTGGACTAGTTCCAATAATTTTAAAGTCCTAGACTTGATTGTTTTCTTTACCATCATGAACCATCTTCTGTCTCATACTGCGTGTGCTGAACCAAAGGAAAGGGCTATAGGGTTGCAAGTCTTCTGGAAAAAATCAAATTGCCTTAGAGGCTGTCCTCTTTTAAATTGTCATTTAAGATCACCCATAGTAATGTTTCACAGATAACATCAGCTTCAATGCCATTAGCCAAATGACAGTGGAAATGCTGTTCATGTCATTTGAATCTCAAGCCAATTGACATTCATCAGCTAGACAAAGCCCACGCTAAAATGACCTGAAGTGTGTGTTCCCTTCACCCTTATTCATTGTCCATGGTAACTCAGAGTTATTAGTTTTGTTTCATGTTTCTAACTTTGTTTCATTTTGTGTATCAGCCTTTTTTTCTGAACTGAACTGGACTGAATCTGGGTCAAGTAGACTCTAGAGGATGCTAAATATAATCTAGCTTTAGGTAATGCTTTTTTCCCTTTTTGTACTAAACATTATCCATCAAATAGATATTTGAAGCTTTCTGTCCAACAAATGTAAGTTATTTTTTAAAAGACAGTTTTATCTGGTGGTATAAATACAAGGTATAAAGGTGTAAAGCATTAACCAGGCCAGAACAATTCTTAAGCCTGTTCTAATCACACGATAAAGTTTTAAGAAGTGTATACAAAGTCTGTAAGTATGTTCTATTAACAGCTCTAATGGGCTTGCAGAGAGCCAGATAGAGTTTATAAGTGGAAAATGCTGCCATAAAACTACAGCCATTCATTTATTCAATCATTTGCAGTGTGGCTGTTGATCGGAGAATAACAATGGCCAATGCATTGACCTTGATTCATGGATTCATGAAATTTCACTCGAGTGGAAAAAGCAGACAGGTAAGAGACTGATGGGTTGGAGTGAGCTAGATACCCGGGTCCGGCAGCCCCAGCCATGCTGTTACCTCGGTGAAGCGCTCTCCGCCTTACCGGACTCACTCTCCTGCTGTGCCTGTCTTGGTCTTCTTGCTGCTTGGGGCCTCCATGTTCTCATCTTTTACATCCGTTTGATTATACGTGACTCATGTACGGGTTTTGTAAGGATGAAATGGAATTCTATGTGCCGAATACACAGCACAAGGTCATGCGTACAGGCTGCTCGGTGAGTAATGGCCTTTATTGCTGTTATTGTGCTCAGAGCCACCATCATCGTCATTGTACAACGAATCATCTTAACACGGCTTCAGAAATATCGTCTTAGAATTGGCAAACATGAAGCGTACTTTAGTTATGATTCATTATGCCGCTTACTCCCCACCCCGGACCCTTGAATGACATTCCATTTCTTATATACTGAAGATCACATTACTTCTCCTTATTTTAAAGTCATCAACGATCTGTCCTCAAAGTCCTTTTTTCCCAGTGAGACATTTGTGCCCCTCATTAGCTGCTCCTCCTGCACACCTATATTTGTCTGCTTCCACTCTTACACGCTTTAAAAAACTTAATAGAGACTCATATGTATTATGCACTTATTAAAGACCATGCACTGTGTGAAGCACTTAAACAATCATCACATTTAGTCCCAGCAGAAAACCTGTGATTTATTCTTGTTTTCCTCATGCAAACAAGAAACTGGCCCACGCGACACAGCTCACGAGACAGGTTAGCGTTCTGAGCGTCGGTCTGTATGGCCAGTTCTTGACCGTCGTGCTCTTTGTCCTTCGCATAACCTGTCTGATGATCCCCATTCATCCCTCAGTGCATTCTTGAAACTTTGACTTCTGCAGGGATCTCAGTTTTATCAGCCGAAGTTAACCTGTTCTATCCCACACATACGGAGTTTTAGTTTAACCTTTTATTACAGTGTCCACTGTGCTTTGCTTTCTGTTCCTGTTTTTGTGTAACTCTCTCCTGAATGCCACTGTAGACGAAGAGTAAGCACCACGTCCTCACTGGCTTTGTGTTCCTTGAAGGATCATTAAACATGCTTTGTAGTTCAGAGGTAGTCAGCAGTGCCTATGGCATTAAATGGAATTATACTGAAACTCTTCATCTGAGTTCTAGAAGTATTTTGTTATCCATGGGAAAGTGTCTTTGAGGAGTGTGGCCTCAGAGACAGACAGAAACTTTGTAGGATTGAAAGGAGATGTGGTACCCTGTACATGAAGGATAACACTCCCTCTTAGTAAGTAGAGAGCAACAATGTGACCGAGGAGTCAGTGGCCACGGAGGTCTCGGTAACACTGCTCCAGCTTCAGTGACCCGTGCGTTCTCCTTGCTAAACTGGACCATCCTGCCAGGTTGAAAGCTGGCTTCTGCTGATGTCTAGGAGTCACCAGTACTTAGAGCTGCAGCCGCACAGGCAAAGGACTCAGTGCATTGGTGATGGTGACAGCGACCAACTATTGAGCTGCCTTAAATTCTTACGAAGCAGATGGACGATCAGTAAATCGGTCCAACAATGAGTCAAACAACTATGACTGGTTATCTAACATATGTCATTTAAGTAGTAACTTTTCCTCCTAAGCTGACACAGTGGATGGTTTAATTTGCAAGGCGTGTGTTCCATTTCGTTTTCATGCTGCTGTCAAATATAAAGCCAATCAGAGAGGAGCACGTCTGTCTGCTTGTATGATTATAACAGCTCTGACTATGACCACACTGTTCTCCCAGCTGTCTCCTGTCTGTCCTCTTTCGCTTGGCCTCAGGAGCGGGCCTCTCGGCGTGAATCCTTATCTGAAGCCCACACTCCCCCAGCACCGTCCTCGGAGCGGGTGCGGCAGCGCCGTCTCTAGCTGTGGAGATAACCCCGTGCACGAGTCGCTTCCCCAGATTTATAAAAATAGTCTCCAGCGTGACTTTGCCAGGGGACCAAAATGATTCCGGAAGGCACAAGAGTAACAACTCATTTTAATAAGTTTCCAAGTGGCAACAAGAAGTTTCTGTCGTAAGCAGTATACTCATTCTGGAAAATACCTTTCTAGGGTTTCTGGGTCGCCTGATTTCTTTCCAACAAAACAGCAGCACTATGATTCAAAATTCTCTTCCCCCGGCGGAGCGACCTCGCTATCTCTCTCATGACCTTGTCCCAGGTGCAAGCGGAAGGAGACACAAGACGGACTCACAGTGGAGAAAAAAGAACGGAAAGATTGATTTCTGGTCTGCGGCCCACTCTCTTTTTCCTTGTTATCTCACAGTTTTGTGATGCGCACGGGGAAGCAGGTTTACCGAAACATTTCACAGTATAGGTCAGTGTGACGGCTTCACTGAGAACATAACACGGCAAAGGGATTTTCCTCCTTGCCTCAGAACTTGACGCGGGATTCTCTGGCAGGTGCGGCCTCCTCGCCCCCCTAGGAAGACACTCGCCTTGAAGCCACCTTGCAAGCGCTCGTGGGCCTTTGTTTCTCCTCTGGACATGGTCACAGGAACCAGAAAGTGAAAGCAGAGCTTCTTCCAAGTCACCAGAAGCCAGTTAGGCGCTCTTGATGCAAGCAGAACCCTGCAGCACTAGAAAACACTAGAGTTCCCTTAAAGCAAACATTCCAGGAGTCATCAAAAGTTTCCATTTTCGAACTGTCACGTGACTTTCATCCTCCCCTCCTGAACAAACGTTAGCGACCCACACTGTCGTCTGCCGCAGGAAGGCTAACGCTCACGTTTTGTCATATGCAGAAAGCCGCCTCTTCCACTAAATGCTCCGAAACAGGAAGCCACGCTGACCCATGTGTGCTGCAAACCCCTCCCCCCGAAGTGTGAAGGTTCAGGAGTTTAACTCAGCAGGCTGACACCCCAGAGAGGCAGGACTACATAGACGCGGGCCTTATGGAGCTCCTGATGATATTTTTAACCTAGTTTGTTTGGTGCATTTGTGATTTTCTTCCCTTTAGTACCAGCACCTCTGAGTGACTTTCTGAGAAAAGATGGCTCGATGACAATGATGCTGACTGTTGACCTAGTGCTACTGCTCTCCTGTCTCGGACCTTGATGGCTTTCTTTTTCTGCCCTCTCTTGGGCTGTGTGGCCTTTAAAACAGAAACGTCCCTTGTCCTCAGTGCACCCATCCCCCCGCCCCCGGCCACCTCCTCCCCCAGGGCCAGCTCTGTCATCCTTGCGTGCCGCTGAATGTCTGTGGCCTCTGAAGCACTTCGGAATGGAGGGTGATAGGGAATCGCAAAGTGTTTTTATCGCAGGCTCTGCCAGGACGTCTCGGTCTTGGTGCGCAACACCTCTTCTATTTCAGTGTTGTGACGGGGGCGAGGCTGGGCCCCGGCGGCGCCACCCTCGGCCAGGCCCCGGAGGCCGCACTGGGCCAGGCCGGGCCCCACCGTCAGGGGCCACCGTTCTGGGCGTGCGGGCGAAGCATGGAGGTGGCTAGCGCCTGGCTGCCTGGAGTGCGGCCTGGGACCTCACTCCTTGGCGCCTGGTTAGAGGTGAGACCCTCGAGCCCTGTCTCAGGCTTTTTGAATCAAAAGCTACATTTTACCAGTCGCTCGAGGGATCGGCACACAGGTCACCGGCGCCGGCGCGGTGGATGCCATCTGCTAATTTTAGCTGGCCCGCATTCCTTCCTCTGGTAACCGGGTCTCCTTCCCTTCCTTAAAATAACCGTTCCTTTTCTCCCCAGTTGTGCGATTCTGCTGGGCGGCCCGTCACAGGGCAATAGCATTTTGGCCGCAGAGGTGGATGCATAATTCAGGCCTGGGCGTTCGCGCTGCAGTGATTGGTCTGGGGATGGTCACGGGCATCCAAGCGGGCCGGGCAGGATCCGACTCTGCCTTCTTCATTCTGAAGTTGGAGAGGGGCCTTTTCCCTGGGTCGTGGGCCTGGTAAGGATCAGTGTGGAGTGGCCGGTGCTGTTTTCCAGCTAAGTGGGGAAGACCTGACTGCCCTCGGTGGGAAAGAGCCACACCCAGAGAGAAGCAGGCGCGAGTGGCGGGGCCCTAGTGCCCAGTCCCCACCTGTAGTCTGACTCACGGAGAGTCGTCTCCGCTCAGCGTGGTTTGCGTCAGCTTCTCTCCCTCCGACCAGGAAAGCAGAGCTCCGCCCTGGCGGGGGAGGGCCGTTGCCGAGAGAACGCGCAGCCGGGAGTGCGGGTCGTGACGGGGAGAGCCCGCGGCGAGCTTCGCCCCCAGCGCTCGGCGCACTTGCACGCTCTCGTCTTCTTTGTTTTGTAATAGTAAGAAAAAAAATTCTTGTAAGAGTTTTGGAAGTTTAAGCAGAAATAAGAATAAGGCATAAACAAAATATGGTGGACCCTTAAATTTAAAAACCGATGACAGTGAAAGATGCGTTGCCTCGAGTCCCTCGGAACCCTCCCCTCGTTTTGAGCACGTTCACCCCGTCATTCTTGCCACTTTCCGAGGCCCCTCTGGAAGTCCTCTTTCCTGAGCGTCTTTATGACGTGCGATAAAAAATACAGAGAATGTCGCTGCCGAGGGCCGCTCAGCAGAAAGGAAGACGCTGTGCCTCGTCCGCCTCCCTCAAGGGACCTGGCACCCTGCGACTTCTGGCTCTTCCCCAGAGTCACGATGACCACGACACGCGGACACCTTGGAATGACTCGGGATGTCGTAAGCCACTTAGGGGCGAGGACTTCCCGAGCTGCTTTGGGAAGCGGCAAAAATGATGTGGCAGGTGCATTTCAAGCCAAAGTGAGTGTTTAGGGAGGGATGAATGGTAATGTGTGCTTCACTCTGACACACTTTCACGATTTGAACATTCACTGCAGCGTTCAGTAACGCCTCGCACACAGCAGCTAACATGGTGACTGGTACATAGCGGAAGTCCAAGGTCGCCTGTTCGCAGGGCTTTCACTGTCTCTGCATTATTACTGCTACCTCATTTAGCTCCTTTAATCGAGCAGGTGCCTTTTAAGCCAGGAATCTGAGCACTCCTTCACCATTGTTCGCCTTTAAAAAATTTTTATTTTAAAGAGGATAAAACAGAATAAAACCAATCAAAACAAACCAGTGTGAGAGATACAGGACTTCAAAACATTACAAAATCAACGATAGTTACCATAATGCCTTTTGATATCTTCAAAATAGTTGCAGATAACTTCAGACATTCTAAAAATCAAACAGAACAGAATAGAATAGAAGCAATAAAAACAAAACAATGAATGCAATAAAGGACTTCAAAACAAGCCAATAGTAAATCCAAAATTGCTACCATAATATATCTTTCTATCTCTGAAATAGCTACTCCCGCCATTGGATTTACACAATCAAACAAAACAAAAGATAATAAAACCTAACCCAACAAAACAATGGAAACGATATAGAACTTCCAAAACAAGACCATAGAGAATCAACAATGGCTGCAACCCTCAGAAGGAGATCCCCCTAGGTGTCACACTGTGTATCAGTATCCTCTGAACCTGTGATCAGAGCACTGGCCCTAGTCCTGCAATGTTAGTGAAACAACAAAGCACCACCGCTTTGCATTTCACCGCCATAGCTGTCATCACATCCTGTGCTCCTCTGGATAAGCTGGTTGCTTACAGTGTGAATGCGTTGGGACTTCTTGTTTGCCAGCCTGTGCACCGGAAGGGGCTGGGATCTGGCTGTCCACATGGTGCTGGTTCCCAGACTGGACTTGCTTGCTGGTGTGGCCTTGTTCTCTCTACCCCTGATCCTCAATAAGTGCTGACTCCTGGGGAGAGGGTGGGAGTCTGTTTGTTCCAGTCCAGCGGCAGCCCTTGCATGGTGCTGGTTCCCCATTTTGGGTCTTAATAACCAACTTGAATTTGGCAATGAAAGCAGCACTGCCGCAGCTTGGATCTGGGGTGTCTCACAAAGGCCCAGGAGTTAAAGGCTCGGTCCTCAGCATGGAGTCCTTGGAGGGTGGTGGAGACATTTAACCAGAGGACTCAGCAGGAGGGGCTAGGTCCCTGGCGGCCTGTGGGACCCTGGCCCCCCCCACTATCTCTTTGCTTTCTTTCCCCACACGGACACCATCTCCACTGCAGTGCCAGCCGCCACCAGGGGAGGCCCCTTCCCGTGGATGCCCTCTTTGCTGGCTGAGGGCGTGCATAGCGAGTCTCCTCTGTAAGTTGCAGTGACTGTTGCCTTGTGACCTCCGCATGTTCTCAGATATTCTCTGTCCTCGTAGCTGGAAACCACAGGGGAGTTTGATTCTGGTTTGCTCACAAAGGAATCTTTCTTGACTTTGGTTTGTCCAGCTTCTCAGAACGATAGCTCCTGGGCTGGGCTGTGGTTCAGTGGTAGGGTGCTTGCCTAGCATGCATGGGACCATGCGTTTGGTCCTCAGCACTGCCAAAACAATTTTAAAAAGTCAAAATAACAGCTCCTTTAAGAATGTTGGTGAAGCCTTCTCTCTTTAGGTAAATAACCTTGTGACTTGGTATTTCTGAGTGTCACTCCGATGCAGTTTCTTTCTCTGAAGTGAACACTGTAGCTCTCGGTGTCCTCACGCTGCTTCAGGTGAGTGGGTGCTCCCTCTGCTGTCAGCAGAAGCCAGAGGTCAGGAACTGAACAAGCGGCCAAAGCCCTCTTATGAGTCTCCTCTTGGGCCCGCGGTGACATCTTAGGAAATCAATGCAATTGTTTCCAACTGAAGAAATTAGATTACAGTTTCACACTTACTTTGTGCTGTACTTTCCTCTGAAAAATTGATTTAAAAATAATGATCTGAGGGAAAGCAGAAAGTATATTCTGAATCAATAAAGACTAAAATTTTCTCAGTTTTTTAATTGTATATACTTAATTATGTGAGTGGTGACCCGCATAGGGTAGTGACAATTCTGTTTTTGGTTTTCATTTCACACACATTTAGTGAATGACTAGCTTGTTGTATGTGGTCCAGGGATTGGAGATATAACGTTGAATGAGACTTTATTCTTGTCTTCAGATGTTTGAAAGTGTGGAATATTTTGAAATTGAACCATGTCCGATCAGAGAGAGCTTCCTCTAGTATTTACCACATTCTATGATGCCCGAGCAGTAATATTGTAAATGTTTATAGTGACTTAAAGATAATATTCCTGTGACTTACTACCTCCTCTCCTGTCATTAGCATTCTGGCAATCCATCATTTATAGGTTTTGTTTGTGCGGTGGTTCTTTTCAATGGCAAGAGCAACTTGGGAGTTGTAAAATTGAGGAGAGAGCTATTTTCTTTATGGGTATTTTGCATGGTAGCTTGTGTGTTGTGTGTCTGTAGTGTATATCTTATCATGGACTGAAATACAAGGAGACAGAACATGATAAAATGCAGATTTCTCACACATTTTTATATTATTGTCCCCTTGAGTGGAAAAATGAAATGAAATTAAAATATTCCCCAATGAGAGAAATTAAATACTAAGGAAAAAGATTTTCGTCAGAAAGCATTGGGCTTTGGAGGGTCAAAAGCTATGATATCATCTCAGAAATGTGTGACTCCTGAAAACTTTGTTGGGAGTGATATTGCCCATGCTGAAAATGAATGGTGTAATGAAACTTAGTTTGTCTTTAAAAATCAAAAAGAGGTGACTTCAAATACTAGCTCCACCATTGATTTAGGGGGTGCTTGGAGTTAACAATTTAAACTGACCTTCAGTTTTCCTGTGTGGTTGGAATAATGATACCTTTTTGCCAGAGTCTTGTGAGGGTTGGATATCATTTCTGCAAAGTGCCTGGCTCTTCAGTGTGGAGTAAAAAGTGTTAGTGATGTTAATTAGTCTGAATATCATTCCTCTATCATGCCTGATCAATGGGATGCTGTGTTTATCTAATGCCTACGTGGTAATGTAGCAATCAATATTCCTATAGATCAGTGTATTTCAGACTTAGCCACACATTAAAACCAGCTGAGGATGTAAGAATTTCCAGGCCCAGGCCAACTAAGGTCCAATTAATTCATGGTCCCTGGAGTAGAGCAAAGGCATTCATACTGTTGAAGATTCTGGGTGATTCCCATACAGAGGACAAGCACGGGCTCCCTGTTCTGGACATCCAAAGTCTGAATTAAACCTGGAGATGACCATGGCCTTCATCGCAAGGACATGCTGCCTGAGATTTCAAAATAGACGATCATCGTCATCGAAGGAATTGCAGCTGATCTGAATTATTCCTACACTAAATAAGTGACTATTAAATAAATGTTTTTTTCTAAAAATATATTTTAATAAAAGATGACATTAAAATGGGTAAGTTTTCCCTTGGTTGTTACTGTTTTGGAACATGATACATAAGCAAGCTCCAGGGAGCATAGCCTTTGTGCAATTTTCTATTCAAAGAGAAAGACACATTTTCCAGCTTGGGGTGTACCAGAGCCTGGACAGCACACCACAGCTGAGAAGTGGGCTTGTGACACAATTTTCTTTTCACTGAGAAACATGTTACATGTCACAAAAGACTGTGGCTTATTTATGTGTCCCTGGCAGTGACTAGGTAAAGGGAAATTCCCGTCCCAGGAAGAACAGAAATAAATGCTCTATTTTTCATGTAATACACAGCACCTGGAATTCTTGGTGTTCTATAATTTGGTTTCTAGGCTTTCAGGCAGAAATGCTTCCCACAAAGTGACAGTCTGATTCCATGCTGGGGTGACGCTGTGCCAGCGATGGAATGTCAGGGGCCCTGGTTCAGAGTGGGCATCTAAGAAGAAGCACAAATGCCTTCCTAAGCACCCATCTTCATGAGAGATGACATGTTTGTCCACATAAGGAGAAATAACTTTAAATTCTGGCCCCAATATCAATGGATAGAGACGGAATTTCGGGTTACATGAGTATTTAACAGCTGTATGATGTATTTTTGATGAATAGCATATGAGATGCACTATTGCTGACTATAAGAAGTAATTGATCTCTGAACAAGGGCCTGAGGTCTTTTGTAACTGTCTGTTCTCATCACCATAGTGATCTGATTTTTGAGGAAATCTGGGAGTTGTTCATGGGTTAGAACTGGAGGGGCCCTCTGTAGAACCAACTAGCGGAGCACTTATAAGAGTGGACCAACAGGGATTCTGGACCTAGGATACTGCAGAAGGATCAGAGAGAGTGATAATATCGAATATTAATTAAGTTTTGTGGTGTTGGGGATTGAACCCAGAGCTTTTGCACTGAGCTAGACCTGCTGTCCTTCCTCTCCCTTTTGTATTTTTATTTTGAGCCAGGCTCTCACTAAGTTGCTGAATTGCCTGGGTTGGCCTCAAAGTAGTGATCTTCCTGTCTCACTCTTGAAGACATTTTTAAAATTTTATTTTATTTCATTTAGTTTCTTGGTCTTTTTGAGACAGGGTCTAGCTATGCAGTTCAGACTGGCCTTTAGCTCACTTTGTAGTCCAGGTTGGTCTTGAACTTGCATTGACCCTCCTGTCTCAGCCTCTAAATTTTATTTTTTAATTGACACATTAATTATAGATATTTATAGGATGCAATATGATGATTTAATGTAAGGATACAGTGGATAATGATGAAGTTATGGTAGTTAGTATTTTCATCTCCTTAATCATTTATCATTCCTTTGTGTTTGGAGTCTCCGACTTCTCTCTACTAGTTCTTTATCAAGTAGATAGTCCATCTTACTGTGTGCAGAACATTGAACAAATTCTTTCTGCCTTTCTGGGTATTTTGTTATCCAGGAATCATTTTCTATGTTACCTAGGAATCATTTTCTACGTGGATTTATTAAGATTTTATCATTGCTTTCTCAGGTAGCAACTAAATTCTTAAAAGTGATTCAGTCAAAACTTCTGGGATTAATAAATCAAATTCAGAAGAGATCTATCAGTAGTGATGAAAATCAATTTTAATAATAGGAAAAATTCCCTTTACTTAATCACCATGTCAGGAAATTCAAGATCTAGTTTTAGTTTATGTAAAATGGGTGTTTCAAATATAGGTAAATTTTCCAAACAGCTCAATTCCTACTAGTAAATATAAAATATAAAAATTTAACATAAACTTTTAAATTTGAGCTTAGGAACAAAAATTGAATGTAGAAAACATAAATCTGTACTATGCTCTCAATTTTTTCTTTGTTTTAAAGTTACATTTTTATTTTGTGTTTCTAATATTTACATTGAATTTTATACTTGAGTAATTAATTTCCTTCTTATAGTTTTCCTTATAGTTTTCGATTATTAAACTATTTCATAGTTCCTTCTCTTGTTAACTGGATAGCTAAAGACCTTATCATTTGAAAGTGAACATCTGAAATTTCTGGGTAGTTGCATAGTTTTCATAACTGTCAATTATTTTGAAAGATTTTTCTGTGTATGAAAACCTTATTTGCAAGAGTGAATTGACTTTTATGGATCAGGTTTTTTTTTTTTCCAGTACCGGGGATCAAACTCACGACCTCGTGCCTGCCAGGCAGTCACTTAGGCCATCGAGCCAAACTCCCAGCCCTAGTTTTTTCAAGGCAGGGTCGTACTATGTAGTTCAGGCCGGCCTTGCTCATGTTGTAGCCCAAGCCGGGCTTGAACTCACAATGCTCCACCTACCTCAGCCTCATGGGTGCTGGGATTAAAGGTGTGCGCCACCACGCCCGGCTTGGATCGTATTTCTTGAAACAGGACTTTGGAAATTATAGTTATGAGAGAAATTAATTGGCACTAATTAACTAAATTGTAACAGGACCTAAGGCAACTTGCCATTTTATACGTGTGGAAAGCGCTGGAAAAGGTCTCTCGGTAGGTCGTTTGATCCGAGGGAAACACAGGTAGCCGGGGTACAGCTGGGAGGCCCTTGGCAGAGGACATCACGAAGACTTCTTGAACCGTGGGACTAAGCATTGGCTCTGGCAGCCTAGGCAGACAGGAGGAAACGGAAACAACTTCCGGAGTTGAAAGCAGCTCTACGTGCAACTCTGGCAAAGGGTCACTGGGCCTTCGATGGCTGGAGTCTGTGGTCATTCTTCATAGGTGCTGTCACCAGTGACTTACAGCCGAGACGCTGTGTGCCTATGCTTAGAATTTCAGTCTAATGAGACAGTGGGTCAGGCTTAGTTTGGGTCCAGCTTCCACGTCTGGAGCAGTCAGCTCTTTCCGGGGTGTCACAATCACAGAAAGAGGTGGCTTCCCATTCCATGCCAGTATTTGTGTTTGCTACCCAAAGCGGAAAACATCCGTGCCACGGAGTTACAGCTGAAGAGCCTGCCAGGGCAGGAAGACAGTCCGGGCTGCATCGGAGAGGAGAGCTTAGTCAGGAGGGAGGCGGCCGGGGGAGTCAGCTGAGTTCGCAGACTCTCCCCTTGGCGCTGAGCCCCAGCTTCCCGGGCTGACTGTGTGCTCCCTTCTGCCGTCCCCATGCTGTCTCCATGGAAACTGGACGCGGCTGACAATGCCGGGCAGGGGCTCAGGGCATCGCTGTGAAAAGACCAGCACATCACCTCTCCTGCAAAGCGTTCTCTACGCGTTCTCTTCTGCTCCGTTCTCCTCATCTGTGGGCTCGCCGCACACTGTTCGCGCCCATCATTTTATTTAATCCTATTACCCTGAAGCTGCTGTGTCTGTCTGTTCCCACACTAGATAGTGTGCTGGGGCCATGAGTATTCATCTCCGTCCCCAAAGGGCACCTGGCAGAAGGCAGGACCCCGCCGCATGTTGGTTGCCTGGATTTCCGTCCTTACGTTCTGTGACATTAGCTCAGTGGCTCCTAACCTGTGAGCTTCCGTCGTGAGAATGAATAAGCCAGTGGGTGAGGCGATGAAGGTGTTGGTCAGGTGTGAATGCCGGCCTCCAGAAAGCACCAACATGTGTGAGGCAAAAGGTTGATTAAAAAACCCCAGTCAAAGCCGGCGTGGGGGTGCACGTCTTTAATCCCAGCACATGGGAGGCTGAGGTAGGAGGAGCATTGTGAGTTCGAGCCTGGCTTGGGCTACAACATGAGCAAGGTCGGCCTGAGCTACATAGTGCGACCCTGTCTTAAAAAAGCTAGGGCCGGGGGTTTAGTTCCTGCCTGGCAGGTGCGAGGTTGTGAGTTTGATCCCCGGTGCCACACACACACAAACAAAAACAAAAACAACAACAAAAACCAACCCAGTCGTTGAAGCACCTTTACAGGTAGCGCTGGTTTCGTTCTGGCCATGGCCTGTGGCAGCACCTGCGTGCCCTGGGAGGCGCGACCTCGGGTGGCCAGGCGTGGGGCTACTCAGCCACGGTGCGGTCACGCAGGTCGGAAGGCGGGGCGTCGCAGGCGCTTGGCCGCAAACACAGTTGAAGCATGAGGCGTGCAAGCGACTGCCACTGCAGACCTCTTTAGAGCCGTCTGGAGGTTATCTCCGCGAGTCCCTCCCTCTCCGCCCGGGTGGTGCTGCGCTTCTCCGGGAGGGCGTCAGGCGCCCTGGCTGGGAACACGGCTCGCACGTGACGCTCGCGGGTCGCGGGTCGGGCACTGGCGGGGTTGTGAGCTGTCTCCTCGGTTGATAGCTAGGTGCTCCTTGTTTCTCTAGCCTTGAACACAGGGAGCTGATAACTTCAGCTCTGGGGCCTGGGGAGAAGGCACTGGAGGGGAGGACGCGCAGGCTCTCCGGGCACCGGAGTGTGGCTGCGCATTTGCTTTCCCCCTCCTGCTAACGCGTCACACACTCAGGTCTTCCCGTTTAACCAGGATAGTAGTCTGGCACCCAGGGCGGTAGAGTTTCACGCAGGGCAATCAGCTGCGTAGTGAGTAGATGCAGCCCGAGAGTTCTCACCTCGGAACATGTGTACGGCTGCCTCCCCGGTCCGGTTCCATCCATCCCCCTTTCCCCGGTGGGGCTCATGACGTCTTTGCTTGAGTCTGTGTGTGTCTATGGTTTTCACTTAGACTCGGCTCTTGGGAAACAATTAAGAAGTCTGTTACCCTGGTCTTCATTTTTACCGTTCTGCTTTTCCTCTCTTCTTTCCTGGCCTCCTGATAGTCACGTCTGCTGGTGTAGCTCTGACACTTTTTGTCCTGCAGACCCAACCGCTTTGTCCTCACCGCCTGACCCCCACTGCTCCCTGGCCTCTGTGAAGTGACTCCGCTGGCTGGCTGGGCGGAGGAGGGCCTCGCTCTCCTGCAGTGCTGGGAGCACCCACCGCCTGTGCCCTCCGCCCCTTCGTCTCTCCCAGTCTTGTTCCCTGCTTCGTATTTCCAGTGTGACGATACAGGATTGGCAGGAGGGTTCCCGGGAGGGAGCAGCTGCCCGTGCTCCACCTTAGGCGAGGGGAAGGGCACAAAGAGAACCTTTTACACAGGGCTGACCAGCCTTTTCTGATACCGGCTGGGCAGTAGGTATTTGACCTTGTGGCCATAAGATCTCTGCCTCCTTGACACATAGATCTGACATAAACAAAGGAGTGTGGCTTTGTCCCAATAGCACTTTATTTTTGTGCACTGAAATTTGAATTTTATGTAATTTTTACTTAATAATGTTCCTTCAGTATTCTTCAGTCATTTAAAGATGGGAAAACCATTGCCTGTAGCCTGTACAAGAGCAGGCGTGGTCTACATTTAGGGTAGCCAGATTTATTTTTATTATTTATTTATTTATGTCAGTATTGGGGATCAAACTCACGACCTCTCACCTGCCAAGCAGGCACTTAAGCCACTGAGCCAAACTCCTGGCCCTAGGGTAGCCAGATTTAGTATTTGATATTTGGAACGTGTTTTCTAAAAATTATTTATCATGTATCCGAAATTCAAATTTAACTGGGTATTTTTGTGTGTGTGTGTGTGGCAACCCTTGCTGGTTTAATCTCCAGGCTGTGGTTTGCAGACCTCTGTCCTGCAATCATTCAATTCTTGCCAAATATTTCTCCCATTGGACTTGGGCGGTGGTTGTGAACTTACTCGTGTTTGTCCAGCTAGTTTTCAGTGGTGACATCAGGACGCACCCCAGTGAGGTGCAGGGAGGAGGAGGAACACACTGAGATACCCAGAAACCAGTTTGCTTCCTGAACAGCTTGACCCTGGAGCTGAGCTTTGTGGCCAAGATGCATAAACCTAGGATAAAAATGACCTTAGATGTTTAACTAACTACATAACATGTAGTATTCTTGTTTAAAGTTTGTTTCTAAGACTGTCTTAGGGAGGAAAGAAAAATACTCTGTCGAGCTTTTCTTGTGCTAGCTAGGGTACTGACCAACCACTGAAGTACTGATAGATAGTATTTTTGTGTTAGTGGCTTTCCTGTTCTTTAATGTACAGATAATTAATTTGTTAAGCATACTTAAAAAGCTGTAGGAAACAAAAGAAACAAAACCTTTGTTTTCAGGAATTTTCTGTTCTAGAGGAGAGAAATAAAAAAAGCAAGTAAGTAAAATATGAACTATCAGGTATGAAAGGGGCTATGGAGAAAAATAAAATAAAGGCGCCCTGGTGTTGATAAACAGAGAGGGGCTGCGCGCTGGAGAGGGACAGCTCTGAGAAGACAGCAGAGGGAGCTGCTCGATGCGCCAGGGGCCAGCCGGGCAGGAGCACTTAGGGCAAAGTCCCTGAGGCCCAAAGGACGATGAGGAGGGCAGAGGGACCGGACGGAGTAAGCAGCGGGGGAGACTGGCAGAGCAAGAGCTAGGGGGTACAACTGTCCTGATTATTTCTGCATTATTAAGAATATGTGCTTACACCCGCATTTTAAGCAAGTATCTATTTTTTTTATTCTCCTTTTCTTTACCGGACAATAGAATACTGACTTTATCTTAGTGCTTACATGTTGTTAAATTTAAATCGTTGTACTTGAGATACAGGATGGCAGAAGAAGAGTAAGCATCACTCAAAGAACTGAGCTTCCCCTTCTTACGTGAGAATTAGTATGTTTTTGGTTGCATGCAGATAGTAATATGAGGTGTGACTGAACTATATGGTGAATGTTTAAGTTAAAAAACTTGTTGCAGTGAAGGACACATTGCCGTTAATTCCCCTAAGTATCCTTCCCTCTGCTTCAAGCACACTTGTCCCATCGTTCTTGCTGCTTTCTGAAGCGGTTCTGGAAGGCCTCTTTCGTGAGTCTCTTTACGAGGTGATCAAAGCTGCGGTGAATGCTGGTGCCGCAGACATGAGAGCGGGGCGCTGCGGCCTCATCCCTCTTATTCGCCAGGTCGGGCCCTGTGCAGCTTCGGGCTCTCCCCCAGGTCAAAGCGACCAGGAAAGGGAAACACTTGGAGTCGATTTGGGACACTGAGGAAACCGGGACAGCACAACTAAACACACTTACGAAGAAGGACTCCAGAACTAGTTCAGCAAGTGACACCATGGGCTAAGTGTGTTTTAGGTGATGGGGAATATTCAGAGGAGAATTTATGGAAATGTGTCTTTACTGCAATAGATTATTTAATTTAAACATGCACAGTGTTTTTTGATCACACTTCGTATATTACATCAGATGATGACCTCCCTATTGTGTTTATTTGGAGATTAAGTAGAGCTTAGGGGACGAGTTTAAGTGTCAAGTTGACAAGGGGTGGAGTTGTAATGATTAATCTTGGTTGTCAGCTTGGCTGAAATGAGAGACACCCAGGAATCATCATAGCACACCTCGGGCTGTGTCTGTGAGGCTGTCTCCAGGGACTGATGTGCGGGTCAGCAAAGCCATGCCCTGAATATCGACAGCACCATTGACATTGGGGGCCCAAGCGGCACGGAAAGAGGGGAAGTTCGCACATCTGTGCACTTGACCTTTCTGTAGCAGGTGCCGCTGTGATCTCCCTTGGAGCTCAGACTCCAGATTCTTCGGCCTTTAAAAACTTTTGATCAGTTTTTATAGTTTTTAGGAAACAGATAATAAATGTATTTTGGTAGATTTATACAGTAATGTTACTTTAAGCTTTTTTGTGATGTTGTAACTTGTGCCTTTACAATTTTACCTTTGAATTGTTCATTGCTTGTATATAGGCCAACACTAGAGTTCTGTATATGGCTTTGTGACCTTGTACCATGACCTTGCTAAGCCTGCTTGTCTATTCTATGTAGATTCTTTGTAAATAAAAAAAAAAAAAGATAGTGTGGCAGACATTTATGGTGCAGAAAGCCAAAAAACAGAACAAAACAAAAAAACACACACAAAAAAACCAAACCAAACCAAAACAAAACAAAAACACCCCAGACTCATAGCAGCGATTCTCCAGGAAGTGCCCGGGCTCTCAGCCTCGGGCTGAGGCCGCATCAGTGGTCTCTCTTATTCTGAGCTGCTCGGCTTCTTGGCCTGAGCAGCTACTGGTTTCCCCGGCTCTCCACCCTAGACAGCGGTGGGACTATTCAGCATGTGATATTACAAGTCAGTCTAATGAATCCCCTCATAATTATATGTACGTTCTATTGGTTTGGTTCCCTTGGAGAACCTTGACTAATCCAACAGGTAATAGGGTGAAGGAGGTGGCAGGTGTGGTATGCATGTTCTGTAGGTCCTTACAGGGTTGCCTTTAGTTGGCTGAGACACTATGATTTTAGGATTTCTGAAGAAAAGGATGACAAGCATCATATAATTGCGTGTTTTCCTTCATCACTGCGAGCCATGTGCTAGGAGACTCCAGGGAGCAAGCACAGAGGTCGGCGCCTCATCCAGGTGAGAGGCAGTGGTGCCTGGGATCCAGAGCTGTGCGGGAGACAGTGAGGTCATTCTGGGCAGCACGGAAGGCAGAATGGATGGGATCTGCTGATGGATTCGACGTCAAGTATGAAAGAAAGGGAGAAGTTGAAGATAACTCCCAGAGATTTGGCTTGAGTCTGGGAGGACAGAAGTCTTATTTACTGAGAAGGGAAAAATGGTAGGAGGAGAAGACTTGGAAAAGAAAATCAGAAATTTGGCTTGGATGAGAAAAGCGTGAAGTGTGTGTCAGGCCTTTGAATGGAGATGTCAGCTAGGCAGCTGGATATATGAGTCTGGAGTTCAGGGCTGGGCTCTGGATATAAATTTGAGAATTGTCAGCGTATA